>JANTQB010000112.1:0-60834 GCA_032988175.1 Myotisia sp. PD_48
CCCACATTCACCAATACTTCCTATAGCTTAGCTAGTAAACAATACAGAAGATTCAAGCGAATTATAGTTATAAGGAGCAGTGGCGGAGAATCAATATTAATAGGAGGAATAATAGGAATAGAATAGTAGTAATAATAATAGTAAGATTATTCTTCTCTAAGAGAAGTCAATACGCTCGAAAGAAAAAAGAGCAGTGCCCGAAAACTGTTTCCCTCCATGAGTTGAATTAGGTCCCGAAACACAAGAGAGCATCTCTCTACTTAGTAAATTCCAGCCGTTTTGTTTTGTTATTTCCCCCCCTTTATAGCTATTGGGTATTTAGAACATAGAATAGAAGCGATAAGAATAAATGGAGCTTGCATGCCCCATGTACCCGAACCAGACACCACCGTTACGCTCACTCTAACAGGCCTGTCTAAATAGCTCTGTTGAAGAAACCATATAAAACGGTAAAAAAAAAATCGTGTGGTATTACCATGTCCGAGAAACTCCGAAAACCGAAATTCAATGATTATTATAATCACACGACAAAATCAAGCGCAGGAGGGTAGATTTTGACCGTCACTTGCGGCTTCTATGCAGACTTTGGCTCCGTCTCGATCACAGCTGGCTGGTCGATTGTTTGAGTGCGCAAGAAACCAAGTCCCTCACCTCCCTAGTTTTAAAGTTAGCATATTATTTATTTTATTTTATTTTGTCAGATCAGATCCTAAAAGGAGTACTTACGTAGCTTACGCTAGGCGATATTTCCACGCCAGCTTCCTCCTCACGGCTGCTAACATTCACCCCAGCAGCCTTAAGCCATCGGAGCCCTTGCTGCATGATGTCTCGTTTGCTCGTATCCGGGTTGTCATCTGCGCTACCCCTAGCATTCTTCAGAGGTGAGAACTCCTCCTCTCTCTTGACTTCAATCGCTGCAAATTTGTCCATCGAAAGCAGTGGGAAAACATCAAACACAAATTGCTCAAGCTTGATCCCGTTTGGAGACTCTGGTTTCACCATGGTTTCTGTCTTCGTGTCGAAATAAGGAATCTTCTTGCGCGCAACATGGTGTGGGATAGTCGAGGCCCAGCTTTCGATCGTTTCGAGGAAGCGGAATGAATAATAGTGATTGACAATGTTTGCCGCTCGGAATTTTAATACTCCTGGTTGTTTGGGATCCTGCGCTTCTGCGGTCGCCTGATCGATCTCCGAATACTCAACAACACCAGGTTTCCCATTCTTCAGAAGAATGAGGCCGACCGACTCGGTAGCATTTCGCTTTCGGACTACCTTAGTAGCAATATCGACATCTTTTGAGGCAGCAAACCCGATGAAGGTTGGATCAGCAACTTTAACTAGGCAATTATCTACGCAATACGCATGAATATGCTTGATCCCACGCTTCTTCATATCATCTCGAATTCCGGACGTAAGGAGAGCCTGGTATATTCCGCCATTCCCGTCCGGTGCGACAGCAACCTAGTAGGCTAAGTTAGATCGGTCGAAACGACACGAATTATAAAAAGGGGAAAATAGCGGATACGTACTTTAAAGGGGCTCTCTAGAAGTATTTTTCCCTCATTAGAGACACATGGCAATACACCTTGATTGAATATTGTGACATTTGCCTTCTCAAGCCCAAAATAGTTGTGCTTTGTAAAGAACTTCTCGGTTGCATCCCTTGTTGGCCCACTAGTCATGACATACCATGGAATCACGACATTCTTGTTCTCTGGGCTGGCAGCTAGAGTTTGTAATTTTGCAATTCTCTCCGCCTGTATCTGAAATAAAGATTTTTTGCTAGGGAGGCCAATGTCAAAACAACCTTTGGGGTCTGAGCTACCAAGTCGCGTGCCCTGCCCACCAGCCATCAACACCACTGCAACCTCGTTATTAGCAATTAGTGTTAGCCCATCTTCGAACCATCGGCGCAGGTCTGCCGGATCAGAATCAAGCATCGAAGCGGTGGCATTCTCCGGGAGAGGTTCGAGGACATCTGATGGCGGTGACGTAGACGATTGAGGGGTGAGGGTAGCACGTTCGACCAGGGTGTTGATGTGCTGGGGGTCAAAGGCGGAAAGCTGATGGAAGAGGGATGTCTGCTTCTCTGAAGTGAGTTTGTCAAAGCACGCAAAGACCTGGCCTTGCTGAGCTTGTTCGTATTTCTGCTTGAGCTCCTGTATCTCGTCGGCTGAAGGTTTGCGGAGGGAGGAGGTTCCAACCCCGGGTATTTTGGCAACGAGGTTAGCAACAGTCTCTTGTATGGCGGACGCCATTGTAAGGTAAGATGCCGGGTAAGTAGCTTAGGAAAGGAGTGAGTATGAAGAAAATAGTTGAAAAGAAGAAAAGAATTGGTTTGGAAGCTGGAATTGAGTTGGGTTTTGATCTCGGGTTATTTCGAGAGCAACAAGTTGAGCACGGAGTCGGAAGTTGTTTTGTTTGCTTGATCTTTGGTTACTATTATGGTTTGGCAGGCCGCCAGCCCCTCTATGGCTTCTTGGCTGGCGGTTTCGCTTGTGCTTGGATCGGGACAAGAACTGCGAGCGGCGAGCGAACTTCGGCTGAGGTGGAGCTGGCTAGTTGAATCCCAGCTGTTAGGGCGATGTTATTGATGCTATTTGGCTCCAGCACCAACTTGCAGCGCCCCGGATTGGTTGGCGCACTGAAACACACTGAGGCGGAGCGACCGTTGCCACGAAAATCACAATAATTATTCCCTCCAACAAATAATAGCTGAGAACTCAATTCGGGCTCAAGGGGAGAGATCTAACAATAGTGAAAAAAAGGGGCTCATCCAAAGTTAAAAAGCCAGGGGAGCGATTTATCGTCATAATTTCATTTCATAAGATGAGGGCTTTATCTATTATTATTACAAGACAACTCAAATTTAGAGTACATAGCCGCCACAGAGTAGCTCAGTGTTATTTTCCATACTCCGTAGAGTGAATACATATCATCTTCAACGCCGTCGAGGACGTTCATAATCTCGTTCATCATGGTAACCAGGGCTTCTTCGTCTTGAACGGCCATCGTCATTTCTTCTCCTCGGTGGTGGAGAGTAATCCCGTCGACTGTAGCGTTGCGGGCTTCTACTTCGCGAGCGATCCCTGCGCTCATGTTTAGCAGATCTCGAGCTCTTCGTATTGATATCGTTTTTATCGAAAACCATCCCGTACTTATTACGTCGGTCTGATACGTCTGCTGCTCTGTACTGGCGCCGTTTTTCGAGAGTAGATATACCGCCAAACCCTCCTCGTTGACCAGCTCGTTTTGCATTTGTTGCTGATCTCCACGTATCCGAAAGTTTCGATACCTAATCCAAGAAGAAAAAAAAAATATCAATATCAATAAATGAAAATTAAAAAAGATCCAGTCAGAAGAAAATGTTTATGGCAGACAGATAGAAAAAATGAGGGCATCATACGCTTTGAGAGAAGTCGACGTGGATGCGATGATCATCTATCAGCACTCCTTGCATTTTGAAGTAGGCCTGTTCACAGTCCTTTTGGTTTTCAAATTCGATAAATGCATATTGCAGACTATCACCTGTCTTTTTATCCCGGATAACCTCGCAGGATAGTATCTTGCCGAAACGGCTGAATATAAGATTTAAATCTTCATCTACATCAAGAAATTAGCGAAAAGTTGACAGAGGATTTTGTTGTTCCGTAAGAAAGACATGTATACCTTGCGTAACAGGGTTTAGTTTGCACACAAATAATATGTTCTCTGGTGGTTTGACTTCTGCAAAAGGCAAATCCCCAACAAGTTCGAGGGTTAATGCCTGTGCTTGTGCCTCTCGCTCTCTCCTCAATTTTTCGAGAGCTTCTTCATCTACCTCCTGGTCTAGATCTTCATCGTCTGCAATCATAACAGTATTCAATTGGGCCTTGGATGGAAGGGGGCTCTCCGAAGGTACTACTAGCCCTGGAGGGTCATCAAAAGGGTCATCTAAGATCACAGTGTGTCGAATACGAATATCCTTAAGAGGACGTCCCTTATCATCCACAAATGCCTCGTTTATCTTCCGGAGTACTTCAAGGCCCTCCACCACTTTGCCAAATATTATAGCCTTATCATTCAAGTATTCCAAATCGTCCCCAAGAGTTATTATGAACTGACTTCCAGCCAGCCGTTCGTCGGGATCTACTGTAGATGGAACAGTAGCCATGCTCACAGTTCCAACTTCGGTATGCTTTAGCTTCGAAGGGAACGATATAGAGAAGTTTTTTTGTGAAGGGTCGTTCAAGATTCCCCAGATAGAGGATCCGCCATCGCTATCCGCTGAACCTGGTCCGATTGGGTCGCCTGTTTGGAAGGAGTAGTTTTTTTGTACATTGTAGACCGGGGAAAAATTATAATACTTGATTTTGCATAATTTCAAGAAGCTATGCTAGAACTCTTAGTTTCTGATCTCAGCTATTTTGATATCTCGAATCTCAACGCTTGTTGTTAGCGGGTTAATCTTACTTTTCACAGGCTTTCGGAGAAGCTTCAGTCAGTAAATCCACAACAATATCCCCGAGGGATGTCTCTAAAAGGACACTCATTTCGAATTGTTTCTGATCCTCGACTGGCGCCAGTAACGAATATTCCGTGTCAGTTCTTGAGGTTGTCGGATAATTACATACTAGCAAACAAGTAGTTCCTCCTCCTCATAGCTTGATTGGTCACCTGACTTCTAAATTCAATTCTTCCCCAGTTTAGTTATTAATACTCCGTGATAACTACATTCTAAGAATAACCAAAATCTTAACCAAAATCTGAGCTACAATTCCCTCGGAAAAAGATGTCAGAAAATGATGCAAGGTTCAGTTCAAGCAAAGAAAAAGAAAGGAATGGTCGATCAGAAGAGACAAACACCCATCATTCTTCAGATAACCTTGGGCCCAAACATGTTTGCTAGCTCCTCTCGACTACGGAGTACAGCCTTTCGTGCAGAAGCACAATCAGGAAGAAAACACCATCTCTCCCCGCTAAACCAAAGTCCTCGTGAATTCATGCAGAGTGATGCGATTTTCAATAATGGAGCTTGGAGTGCAGACGAAGAAGAGGAAATGATTCCTAAACACAACGCTAGACTAGATTTGGGTAGCGGCGTTGTCCAAAGCAATCTTTCTGAACACATATTTGAATCTCACCTTGTAACTGATTGAATCCCCAGCTGCAGGTTACTTACAGCCGATGCTGTACATTCATTTCGATCGACAAGATCCCCCCTGAAGATATAATTATACTTATGATTATAGCCTGACTGATTGAAATCAAGATTCATGTTTGTTTGTCCAGGTTGATCTGGAAACCTAGCGCAGGCCTACATACATTCATCGTTACTCCACATAACTAGACCATGGATTCTACATTCTTCTCGCCCAGCCAGGTCGTATTGGATAGATGTCAAGTACAACACTGTCCGGGGTCAGCTTGTTGGCGCATACATTCACGCCCTAATTTCCCTGTCTCATCGGACGACCAATGGGCTGAAATGGGTTGTTTGCACAACCTCGGGGATTTTCTGCGCCCACAGAGCTTCGTGTATTCTCCAACGCCTTTGTGGGACTTCAGCCAAAAAGAAACTTTCCCTTCCCGGGGTTGTATGTTGTATGTCCCGTTTTAGAGATCTTCTGATAGCCAGATGTGGAACTGGATTTGTCACAGAACCCAGGGTGGGCAGACGTTTACATTTCAACGCGCAACATGCGTATGTCGAAACCCTTCTGTTTGTGAGAGCTTTGAATGCAGAAACGGAACAAGTACAACATTGGTGCTTCTTTCGCCAACTTCCTAGAATATTAAGATTATGATCAGTAAACAGCTCGGGAAGTGAAACACAACAACGATTATGTGACAAACTGCTTCGAGCATATGGAGAAACTCCAGACTGTTCCTCTGTGTGCTACCTACGCCCGGCATGCAATAACTTTCCTCAATTCGCGCTTTGTGACGGAAAGAAGATGATCTAACATGTTTAAATCGGTTCTACATGGCCTATCCCGCTAGCGAGCTCACCAAGTGTGCTGCCGGGTCGATCTCAAGAAGGTACAGTTAGAATGTCTAGGTCAGATATCAGGATTGATCAATCAATTGATGGGCATGCAGAATGTTCCACTGAATACATAAAATGATGTGCGAGTAAATTTCCCTCCCGATTCCCCGCCATATTGTGCTAAAAGATGGTTGCAAGGTCTCAGAAGCGTCTAGACACCTGGATGTACTACGTTATCACGACATTTTTTCGCCTTCATCTACCCCGAGAACAATGCAGCGCTGCTCAATTGTACTTGAGGGCTTTTTAGAACGGTATGATTGGAAGGGGTTGAGGTAATCGACATTGAGAATACAGCCACCTTAGTGCATCAAGGTCATTTTAAGTTGTTCGTTTCCATTATATGCAGAAGATGTTTGCTCCAACCGCAAATCTCGATGTTGTGCCGGCCTCATTTTCTAGCCAATCAGTCGGGGCGTCATGCAACCAGCAAACATCCCCTCCTCATTTCTTCGTATCAAGTTCTCAGGTCTTCGTCTGACTTTTTCGATGGCAAACGCCCTGACTGGTTGCTTGCTGAACGCTTCACCATTTTACTCTAATTGGAACGAAAGACATTAATCTGCATAAATCTTACTCCTTTGTTTGCCCTCTACTTTTGTTACTTTTGTCCCAGCTCTAGCAGAAACACAGTATGGGGCTGTATTTCTTCGCGAAAAAAAGGGCTCCCCCCTTCAAAACCTGGCTATCCTAGCTATCTGCGGCCTGCCATTCTCTGTACTTGTTAACTTCCTCACTTCAATATTACCGCGCAATACTTGCAGGGTTTGCCATCTTTTTGTGATACCATATCACAATGTACTCATACGATTCTGGTTTGATACGGGATTGAAGCTTGCGGAATCCTGCACACGTTTCTTCAGGTTCAAGAACCCTGCTGCAGCATAGTACTACCCGGGGCCCTACATGGGGTTGTAGTGCAACATGATAAAGAAGCTTGGTACTATCAAACGGCATATTATTTTTTCAAAATAGTTGGATACTCAATTTTCAAATAGAAAAAAAAAAATAACTCCTGAACCAACGCAACGCAAACTTAGTAAGTCTGTCATTCAAGAAATGTTCTGGAACAAGGAGACCATTTCAAATACGCGACTGAATGGTCTGGAAAAGAGCTTCCCTCATTTACTTTAAAAGGGCCCTTGGGGCCCTCAAGTTTTACTCAACTCACCATGACTACAGAAGATCAGCTTCATCTTCCTCAATTGGATTCTTCTTTTCCTCAATTGTCAGTTCAGCTTCAAACCTTGTCACGAAGTTTTTACTATCCCCTATCTACTCTACCCCGAGAAACCTGAGACAAACCCATACCTGGCTTTGATTGATTGATATCCACGTCCATTTTTAAACCGTTTTATACGTTGATTTTCAACCGCTACGGGAGACGGCACGGGCTTTCTACAAACAGCAGGAAGATACCCGATCGTTAGTAAACAAATACTAAACCAAGAACTGTCTTAGAAAATGGCAGGCAGCTTTTTCAACGGAATTGGAGTTACTACCTCCGGGCGTTCGTCGGGAGAAGCTGACAGGAAGATCAATGGGCCTAATGGCAGACGCCGTGCCCAGGTTGCAGTAGGTTACCCCTTTCCCCGGCTTCTACTCCGCTGCTATTATGCTAATTTTTGCAGTGTCAAAGGTGTCGAAGAAGAAAGATCAAGTGTACAGGCGACATCGGCAACGGCCAAGCATGTTCGAACTGTAAAATCTCGGGAACTACTAGCTGCATGTTTCTACGGGTCTGTCCAATCATATTACTTTCTATCAAGTGCTTCATGATGAAATTGGTATTGACGCAAATTTTAGGTAAACTCTTCGCTTCTTCAAACCAATTCTGGCTTTCAGTCATGGGCGTGCTCACTTTTGGAGTCTCCAAATGGTGCCTCAGTTTGCACAGCGCAACATGGTTATGATATAACCAGACCGAATTTCATAGCTATGCATCCGGTGACCTCGCCATCACCCACTTACTCCGCGCATTCCGGATTTGACTCCGATGTTAGTGCCGAATCGCCAACCGGCCGACCGTCATGCTCTACTGGTTATTATGAAGATACTCCAATGTATGGATACCAGTGCCAGTACCCTGCCCCTGGTGCACAGGTTGGTAACGTTTATGAGAGTACCGCCTCATCAAAAGAATGGCGGGCTTCTGCCAGAATCAATTCCACCAATGGAACAATGTATCCTGATTCTGATGGAGCTAGTACTCTGTCCACGAGCATTTCTTTCATTACAAAATCCCCTCAAGTATCAACCTCGAGCGATGGTGTCGCCCATTTCCCAACAATGGGCTCCTCATCAGGCCCAGACCGCACGTTGCCAAACCCGGCATTCAATCGAAGCAACGTGCTTTGCCCAGTTACATCCATTGTCGAGGGGCCAATTTCGACCAGCGCAACAGCATGTCCTGCTACCGCTACTAACGCTCCCTATAGGCAACCATGCCAGTGGGGAGGTGAGGCTGGTATGACCCAGAACGGGCTATGTTCGGGCCTAGCATGTACTATTCCAGCGCCTGCAAGCCCTCCAAACAACTCTAATACCGTGTCAGTGAGCGCCCCTGAGTTTGGATTCCCGTACCCTGCATTTTTAAACACTCTTTCATCCAGCGTGTCCGCAGCACCCTTTGTTAGTACAGATTTGGTTGATAGTGGTGATTGCTTTCAGACCGGAGAATCGCAAACCAGGCGATATTTAGCGAGCGGAAGCCCCTTGCCTGGCAGTGTCGGCTCGATGCAAACATACCGCCACAGCACCAACGACAACAATGGCAGCCAGCCACCCCCGATGAGCTCCCCAACCGGCATGTTGAGCCATGAGCAGGCATATGGTCGACCACATCACCGATCGCATGATCCTAACCAGAACTCCGATCCAAGGGAACGTTTCTCCCACCCCCCGCCTCCACCGATCAATCACAACAGACAGGATCTCATTTAAGGTCATACCTTTCTTTATTTTCGGTATATCTCGTGTTGTTTTGGTTAACTAAAAAAAAAATTGTTTCTGGAAAATGTTTTTCGGGTTCTTGAATTAGTCGTTGTTCGGGTGGCAGAGTATCAGCTGCTAAATATCTCTTAATCTCTTATATACTGACTTTTTTTTTAATAAATCTTGATTTCATTTGGTACAACTGCGTAGAAATACCATTTCTATTAATATCGATGCTTGTATGGTTATGCTTCCTTTACAATCGAGTTGCCTGCTATTCATTCTGTGGGGCAGTACGCTGTTCAGCGTGAAGTATTTATAAAATATTATTTAATTGATAGATAGAAGGGGAGTATAAAATGAGCAGGGGTTTACTTGTTAGCTGAGATACCAGGAATGGTTTAGTCATTGTGAGACCTGAAGAATGCAACTAAATAAAGACCAACAAGGCACGATAACCTATGTTGAGGGAGGGAAAGGCTGAAGATGGAACAAAATTATTTTTAATTGTAAATTGCCATTTTGGTGACGCCGTAAAAGAAACCCCACCCTTCGGTTTTCATTCATAGGTAGCATACACCGTTAAAAGAACCAGAGACACGACATTATATTGACAGCCTCTCTGGGCGGATGCAGGCAAAAAAACACTTCAAGGTGCCATACTTCGACCCAACCACAATACCAATCGCCATATTCATGAAACCGTTTATTTCTTGGCCTTCTTTGCACCCTTGACCTTCGCTGTTCCTCGGAGGTTCTTTGCTCTGTTTTTCCTTGTCTTGCCTATCGTTTCGAAAAAAAAAAGAAATGTTAGAGAATAGACAAATGGATAGTTGGGGTACGTGTGGATGCAGGAAAAAAACACAAGAAATCCAATGCCAATTCGTTGGTAGCTGAGGGCTATACGTACGTTGCTGCCTGCTGGGTTTCTCGATCTTGGTGGCGGCACCGATGCGGACCAATCGATAACGGGGTTCGAATTTCTTCAAGGCTTCGGAGGAGTCGTAGATGAGGGCAAATCCAGTGGTCTTTCCACCACCATAATGTGTTCGGAGGCCGAATACAGAGACTTGTTCCTTATTCGACTTGTATAGCTCGGCAAGCTTTCCTCTGAGGTCGTCCTTGGAGACGTTGGGGCTGTTTGGGTGGAGGACATCACTATAGCACAATCGAAATAAAAAAACCACGTTAGCCATTGCTATTTTTCTTCTTATCGTTCAACACCTGCCCCGGTCTCTTTTGCTAAGCTGAGTCTCGGATTCCAACATCCCGCCTCATGTCCCTTTTGAGATATATATTTCTTTCTTTCTTTCTTTTCTTTCCAGACAGCGTTTCCGAATGAATGGATAGGACTAGAGTACAGAGGGCCTGTAGCTCTGAACGGTATTGTTTTTCACTTACACCACCATCTGTTTGCGAGCCAGGAGAGGGTTGCGGATGAACTTGCGCGTGCGCAGAGTAACGGAGTCGGCCATGATGAGCAATTAAACCGGTCGAGGGCCCCAGAGAAACGAAGGGGGATCCGTGTGCAGCAGGTGGTCGATGGAGGAGTTGCTGGATGTCTGTCGTCCTGGAGTTCGCTTGCTGTCGTCGAACTTTTGATTGATGCCGCAATTTTGATTTTGGTGTGGGTTTTTTTCGGTTAGGGCCAAGCAACCACATGACACTAGCCCAGATTAGGAAGCCGACCACAACCACCATCACCAACAACCCATCAATGAACTACCAAATAGATAACTACAATGCATAGTTCGATCTTGATCATTAGATATTGATGCTAAGGATGGAGGAGCCTGAAGAGGGTCTGGGCAGGCTTGCTGCTCAGTACTTCCAGGTGGTGGATATACAGCATCTCCAATTCCCCCCAAACACTGTCCTCCTCAAGCCCTTAGTGCAAGAATGGATTGCTCGCAATATGTTCGACGAGACTACCGTCTGGCCAATACCGCCCCTGAATTATCGAAGTCGAGTTCTCAAACTGTTGCTCTTAAAGATTGAACAAACAATTTCTGATCCGGAAGAGGATGTACGATTTATTCCCTGCCAACATGTACCTTTGACTCTAATTAAACATCAATGGATTATTTTATTTCAAAATTTTTTCTTCTTTTCCTCTACTCATACATGTCCTGACTATGAAATTTCTTGCCCAGGAGATCTCTGACGATCTCATGGCCATTTGGGGTGACCTCGTTGCTCGTCCCAAGCCGTCACCGCTTCAAGAAGCCCAGAAGCTGTCCTACATAAAGTATACACCGCCCAAGGTGCAAGGTTGCCAGACTGGGCAACCCATCATAACTTCGGAGAATCGCGGGCTTATCCTCTCTTCAGGCACCACTGGATTCCGCACTTGGGAAGCTTCTTTGCATCTGGCGACGTTTCTCTCTACTCCAGAAGGGAAATCTTTGGTGTCCGGAAAAAGTCTCCTCGAACTAGGAGCGGGAACAGGCTTGGTTTCCATGTACTGCATCAAATGTCTTGATGCAAACACTGCTATAGTGACTGACCGGGAACCTACATTGATCGCCAATGCCCAGGATTGTATCGCACGGAACGGCCTCGATCCTAGAAAGATAGAAGCTTGTATCTGGGAGTGGGGTGGCCCGTTGAACAATTCTAAATATATGCAAGAACAGGGCTTATCGCATGCAATAGACACTGCGCTAGGTGCCGACCTGGTGTGAACCCCCTCAATCCTATGAGCTCCACTTTTTTCTCTTCTCCCTTTTCTGTTGTGCTAGCTTGCTAACTACAGGGGCGGCATGGGGGAGGATATCTCATCCCCGGCGTATTCCGGGGGCATTTACAGATATATGATGTGGATTTAGTACCCTTACTTGTTTCTACCCTTGAAGATTTGTTTGACAACTACTCACTGAAACAATTCGTATTGTCTGCGACACTTCGGAACCAAGAAACATTTAATACCTTTCTCGCTGCCTGTGGTACGTGTAATCCCTCCTTAATTTAATATTTTCGAAACTCACTGTGGAACGGTTTTGATCTCACTAATGGTGGATTCCTTTAGAAACCAAGCGCTGGAATGTTGTTCAGCTAGGCTTTGAGTCACCTCCTGCTGGATCTCAGGATGCCTTCTTTCATCCTACGGACGTCCCAATTCGAACGTATAGAATATGCCAGTAATCTTGGGTTATACCATGACGCATGATGCATGATAACAGCATACCACAGAGTGTAAATCATAAGTGCTATGGAATTGAAATTTTGATTTGTTGTATGTTATATTTTTTGATTTTATTCATCCGCCCTGTCGAACGGGATATGCGTTGCCCCAAGATAAGTTACACTTAATCAATACACCAAGTTACCCTGCCCTGCCCTAGGATGTCAAATGTATCAGTCATGTCGTACTAAATGGAATCTTCTATCGATGAGGTGACGCCAACCATTATCACATGGCTGTTGTGCGTTATGCAACAGCCTATGTAGCACGATTTTCTTCCTGTCGATGAAGTCCGTAGAACCAGGGTATACCAATTTTATTCCTTGTCAGATACTTACTTACCTTCTGTCATACAACCTTATTAGTATATTGCGTTGCTAACAACTCCCTGGAGATATCTTCGCCAAAGAGATTTTAAGCCCATTGTATCTTTCTTGCTCAAATCACGCTTTCACCAGAGATTCCACCTAATTTATAAAGCCTGCTTAGGGAACTGGGGTTTGTTTACTTTGAATCTAAATTTTTTGACATGTGTCCTCAAACCGATTGTGACGAATATTTTTGCTATCTACTACGCGCAGAGGAGCATTAAGTTGTTACTGGCACGTTTATCCCATCGCATTAGAACTACGCCATTCAACTAATATATTTCAATATATTACTAATCAAATTATCTATAACTACATGGTGATCAGATGCTCCATCAACGTTAGATCTGCTTACAAGCTGCCGCCACGCTAAAGACTGCAACCTTACAGTCTTGTAGATGCATACTGTTGACCAAATTGCAAGTAAATCTGAAGGAAAGTAGCTGTTAGAAAATTGGAATGCTCTGCATGTATTAACAAAGGTGATGGCAAAGGATGAAAAAGGAAAGATGTGGGTGGGTATCATAAATCGACTGGTGGAAAAGCTGGTGGAACGAAAGACATATGTGCAGATATGGAATGAGGGATATTACAGGATAATGGATGAAATTAAAAAGGTACTGAGTATTCGACAATATGTAGGTATGGTGATTTGTAACGCGAATTAATTCGAATTCTCTGCGTTCCATTTGGCGCAGTGATGGAATGACACGCAGGTGTGTCGTTGACATGTACCCCGTACAAAGAAATAAACGAGAAATTCAATGGTTTGTTGGCTCAAGCAAGCTCTCTTGAAGTAGAGCCTCGTCCAAGATTTCTGGATGTATTGATGTCGGGGTCGGTTTCGGAGGACGCAATCCTAATATTGGCCCCATTTGATTCACGCCGGTTCCCCTAGCAATAAAACTGGTAGCAGGAAGCGAGGACGATACTGGCGCCACTTTGTCGGCTGTTGATTTTGAGGACCATTTGTCTATCACCCACCCACCGACTCGTTTCCCAATTAGAGAAGGACGGATTGACAGTGGATTTGTCGGCGCCGAGGCGTGCGATGTCGGCATCGAAATAGTAGAAGAGGTTTCACTTTGCAAAGGAGAAGGCCTGCTGCTACTCTTAGAGTCTGCCGAGACAACTGAAGATAGAAGTGAGATCGATGTCTGATCACCAGCTAGATAAGCCTTAGTAATAGTGACATTGGTTTTTGAAACGGTAGGAACAGTAGATGAAAATATTGTGCCAGCATTTGATATGCGACCGGGGGTTCTGGGAAGGAATCTTGGAGGTTGTCGGAAAGCAAAACTTGAAGCCAGCGGCGAACTGTGGATATCCATCCCAGAAACTGAAAGTAGGCTTTCGCGAGACGCCGAATGTTTTAATAGCCGAGTGACGGAGGACGAATGAGAGTCAGTAAAAGGATCGAGTATAGGATGGCGTAGTTTATCTAAGGCGGGACGTATAGTTTTACTGTTGATCCCTTCTTCAGTTGCTTTGCGATTCGAATATGGGGTAGATATATCCGTAATGGTATCTGTAACTCGATTATGACCACCCAGGGGATTTCTGTGGCCAACTTTGTTTAAAAGAGTGGGCGATGAGTCTGGTCTTTCCACTGGCTGGGTGATTGGTTCATCCTCCCCAGTACTGACCTCGTGGATGGAGCGAAATGAAACATCAGAGCATTGGGGTAGGTTAAAGGGTTGAAAGCCGGGAGAAGCTATGCTCTCTGGACTAGTTGGCCGAGATGAGTCAACACCATTATCCACGCGATCAAACACAGACGAGCTTCTTCTGTTGGTTGACTGGGGAGAGGTTGGGAAAGAGAAAATTCCTGGTTGTGAAATCGAGGTAGATGCTTGCGAATATAGAGTGGAAGATACGGAAGAGATAGAATCCATGATACGATGGGTAGATTGCATTCTAGAGGGCGTCCTAGAGGGTGTCCTTGAGGGTGTTTCTAGGAGCGTAGGAGGCAGAACCGGCCTTCTTCTCTTCTGACGCCTATATGCAGGGAACTGAGCTTTCTCTTTCTTTGGTAAAGCATCTGTGGGGCTATGGAAGTGGTGGTGAACATGTATTTCCTGAGGAGTTTGATATGGAGATGTAGTTTTCAATTCCTCACTGAGAGGGGTCTGATTGATCCCACCAGATCCATCCGCTGAGCCATCACCCAAGGGTTGGTGGAGGAGGAGTTGGTCGCGCAAATTGCGGACCTCCTCATTGGAACTATGGAGTAATTCTTTCAACTCGACGATACCGTTTTGAAGATTCGAATTATCTTGGAGGATGTCTCGCACAAAATGGGAGACAACGCTCGTCCCATTCACCTTCTGGTTCAAGGACGTAGATGCGGCGGCACCTTTAATTCGTCCTACGGCGGTGTTCAACTCCCGTTCTCCCTCTCTCCGGCGCTCCATCTTCCCAAGAAGCTCCACATGCTTCTCACGCTCCTCTCTAGATTCCCGTTCAACTCTATCCAGCTGATCGTTTAAATCTCTCAGAGTAACTTCAGCCCTCCTCCAGCGCTGGATGGCGGACTTTTCCCTTTCTTCGGATGCAACGATAGTGTTTTCCAGGTTCACTTGCTCATTCTCAAGTTGGCTAAGTTGTTCCTCCAGCTGCGCGACACGAGCTGCCGATGAAGCTAATCTCCGGGCTTCGAGCTGAGTGCTCTGTAGAGTCGTAGTCAACATCCTGATCTGTGCATCCGATTCTGCGATGACTTGATTTAAATTTTCAAGCTGATCAAGAAGATCGCGGTTTTCATCGATAATACGACTATTCTCGGCTTCGACCTCTTGTTTGCGCTTTTCCAATCTTTCTATTTCAAGCGTCATGCGATTCCGTTCATAGTCCGATTCCACTTTGTAGGTTTCATGGCGCTCAAGAAGAGCCTAGATCGTAGCAAAAATATTAGTAAATAAGCAACTTATCTCCAGAAATAAACAGAATTACAGGCGAAGTCATTACCTGTCCGAGTCGAGCAGCTGTTTCAACATCTCGTTCCAGCCCTGCTACGGCAGCAGAATTATGCTCGAGGTATGCACACTCGGGCCTCCCGCAACAGCATTCCATCTTTGGGGAAAGCATGTTGAGGCGTCAGGGAACCCTTGGGCAGGGGAGAAGCGATCATCAAGATAACCAACCAGGTCGTAGGCTTGTTGAACTCGGTCGCGTAACAATATCAACATGCGAGAAGAGACATAACGGCAAACCTTTACCGAAAGTGTCTCTTGTTACTCATATCTTCGAAGCCTTAGAGTCTTCCATATCTCGTCTCGAGGATCTGAGGAACAGACAGTGAAAAGTGAGAGGCAGAATGACGATGGTGGATGGAGTTGTTTGGTGATTGGGGAGCGGGGAAATCCCTGCAAGAAATACCAGCCACACGCACAGGGATATAGTTCTATGGTCTTTCCAGCTTCATATTGCTAACTTGGAGAATACTTGAAATACTTAACTATGAATTCTTAGGGTCTATGTGTCTTGTATACATATATTCCGTATGAGTAGTCCAACAGTAATATGATGTTTCCCTTTTCTATCATCCATCCTAAGATTTATGGAGTTTTATTTCTGAGTGGAGAGTTGATCATTGAAGATCATCTTACAATAATCGTAAGAAAGCCCATTTCCAAATGGAAAATCAATCGCGAATAAAGTGCCGAGAACCAGATACCCTATTTTGGCTGCCATGGAAATCCGATTTCCATCCTTCTGGGAAAAGTCGAGCATTGAGCTACCGCTAATGATCTCCGATTTCTATTTCAAATCTCATACGGATAGCGCAACCTTTTGATTGCCAGGGATAAATATTCCGATGCTTTTTCGAGGTACGATTGCAACCGAATTCCACCGCGCCTCGCTTTATCCCGTTGAGGCCTTGGAGAAAGGTTCTGGGAACAAAATGCATTTATTTTTAACTCCCTTGACCGGTTCTATTCTTCTGGCCCGAATCGCTCGCATTCATAACATCGGATACTGTTTGGACTTTCCTATATTCGTCTTCTAACCGTCGTTGCATCTCAAAGTCGGCTTGACGCTCACGTTTGACACGTTGCTGTTCCATATCTCGTTCCACGCCAGCGTGCATTGCCTAATAGAAGTTTCGAGATAAGTATTTTGAGCCCCCGTTTTTGATACGCGAGAATGAAATTGAATTTACCAGCCGGTCAGCTTCCTGTCCCCAATGAACAAAATAGACGATACCTGCTGTCACCAGGGAAGTAACTCCAAGTGTAATCTTGGAAGCACGGGACATTGTTTGAACGGGAAGAGGACTTGTATAAAAGAGAGGAAAGGCACAGAGCACAAAAAAAACCACAAAATGAAACAAAACAAAGAAAATAAAAATACAGGTTCTGCGTTAACTTGATCGGAATTAATACTTCACCTTCTTTAAGAATTGAATGACTAGAAAATGTAGGTAACCAAACACCACGTGACGCGTAATGATGCTGGTTGGTTGCGCTCGTTACCAACAGCCAGGGATAGCGGAGCAACCTGTTCAACCTTTCATCGCGCGGGAAGCTGTGCAAAAGTATTCAAGATGGTAGGGAATCTGGCTGAAATACCTTAGGATCTAACTATTGCTGACACTTCATTTGCTAGTCTGCCCAAAACTCTACAGGCATCCAAACCCTCTTGGATGTATGGCGACCTCCAGTCTATCTATTGCATTGATGTTTGCTTAAGCTAGCCGATCCATGCTGACGATGGAACCTGAATAGGCGGAACGAGAAGCCCAAAAGATAGTCCAGCAAGGTAGAACCTATGTCCCGTGCCCGTTTCTAAAGCTCGGGGATGTTAACTAACTGTCCTTTTCTGTTTCACAGCCAGAGAATGTTGGTGTTATCCCATCCGGTCTTGAATTGCCTGACGTATTTCGTTGCCCATCGCTAAAAGCTATCTCTTAGACCGGACGAAACGGATAAAGGACGCTAAATTTGAGGCCCAGAAGGAAATCGACGAATACAAACAATCCAAGGATGAAGAATTCAAAAAGTTCGAGACTGAGGTATGGCTCAAGTTCAATATGCCCATTCGTTAACAGTGGGGGATCAGATTCTGGCTCCTTCTGATTACCTGGCTATGTTTTGAAGCTAGTCAAGGACTGGATGCTCCGGGTCCAAAGAGGCTGACATAGTATATTATTTTAATAGCACTCCAGCGGCAATAAGAAAGCTGAGGATGAAGCCAACCAGGACGCTGAAGCCCAGCTTCAGGCAATCCAAGATATCGGCCGGGAAAAGGGTGATGATGCCGTCAACCGGCTTATTCAAAATGTTTTAGACGTTTCGCCAACCGTGCCTGAAAAAATAGTCACCAAAGCTTAAGATATTGCCGATTGTTTCTCTTCCATACATAATGTTTTCGGTATCATGAAACCTGTGGTTTCATTCATCTCTTTTGGGGATATTTCGTTCACATCCTCGTTTTGTTCGATATGCGATACCTCGTGGTTGGCTATTGAAGCGTAATCCTTAGCTTACAGTTTGTTGTCGTCTACTAAATTTGATATCATTATAAGAAAATAAATATATTAAAAATTGCGATTGACCTAGGTAGTTCGTAAAAAAATATGCCAGTTTCTGACTCTATCGTTCACTAAATATAGGATAAATTACCTAGTTATAGTTCTTTGATCATGATGCTGACGTGAACTGAGTTGATTTAAAGATCTTCCAGGACGCGAACCCTGAGCGTGCACCATCATCTTGTCACACAGGCAGGAGATATGTTATTGTCTCCCACCACAGCGCGACATAGTCCCCAGGCTAGGCAATTTTTCAAGTCCTTATCATTATCATTATTTGCATTTCGAAGCAGTCGGCATTATACAGAATACAAGCGCAGACCCCTAGATCAAGATCTTACTTCCCTTGGCCACTTGATCGAAGAGGAATATGCAATAATACGAGATTCATACCGTTAGTCGAACTTCATCCAGCCATAGAATTAATTGCAAGCAGACAACTTGACACTGAAAAACGCTCGATCTATATACCTACTGGCAGTGCAACCGAAGCATCCCATCGTACTAGCTCATGGCTTGCTTGGGTTTGACGAGTTACGAATCGTCAAAAGAAGCATTTTCCCAGCCGTACATTACTGGAGGGGAATTAAGGATGTGTTTACATTGAACGGCATCGAAGTTATCGCTGTTCCTGTTTCCCCTTCTGGTTCTATCGAGCAGAGGGCACAGGAACTCAGGGATGGTTTGGAAACTCGGGTTAAGGGGAGAAAAGTCAACATTATCGCGTGAGTCGCACACTCCTGTTCGTCATAGATTCGCTACGGAATTTCACCGTCTAACAACTACTTCTATCTTGCTAAATATGTCATTTAAACAACCTTAGACACAGTATGGTATGGTATGGACTTTTCATCTCGTATTTTTATCATTCGACTAACTTTAACCTGTAGGGGTATGGACCAACTTCTCTCAGTTGAGAGTCAGCCAGACATTTATTAATCGAATTTTATTTATTTTTCAAGCGGATTGGACGCACGGTATATGATTAGCCGGTTGCAGCCGACAACGTTTGACGTCGTTTCGCTGACAACAATCGCAACGCCTCATCGAGGTAAAGAACGTCCCAGTACTCCGTATTTTATTTCACCAGTGAACCAGAGCTAAATAAATACTCTTATTCTTATAGGTTCCTCTGTTGCAGATTACCTGTTTTCTTGGATGGGCGGTCCGTTTGAATAAAAATCTCCCTATACCAAGTCCGACGCTGACACTGTATAAAACAAATTACAGAAGAACGGGCCTCCCAAGCCTTTTCTTTCCTTGAGCGAGTCGGGCTCGAAAATGGGGCTTTCCAGCAACTGACTCGAGCACACATAACAGAGCATTTTAACCCACTCACGCCTAATGTTGATGGTGTTAGGTTAGCCAAGGCCCAGTAAAGCCGGTTTGCGATTGATCTGGCCACCAACAATATTTAAATACTAACATGTGAATGAATCTGTAGGTACTATTCATATGGGGCGGTTCTGTCTCCAGAAACTTGGTCCATCTTTGGCCAGTCGCGCCGAATTCTTGAAGAAGCAGAGGGGCCAAATGATGGCCTTGTCAGTGTTGCAAGCAGTAGGTGGGGATGTTATAAAGGCAGTTTAATTGGTGTCAGCCACCTTGACCTTATCAACTGGACAAGTCGCCTGAAGGGGCTGGCCGCATCCTTGACAGGCACCAAGAAAAGGTAATTCTCCCTGTCACAATTGTGGGTGGTATGTTTGAAGGGAGGCATGATTTCGGCTAAACAGCTTTTTCGAGACACTAGGTTTAATGCCCTCGCGTTCTATCTCGACATTGCAGGTACGTTATAGCATAAAGTAGAAGCCCTCTCTCAGATACTAAAATGATCCTACATAGATATGCTCGCGAAAGAGGATCTCTAGTCTATGTTCTACATCATTGATTAACTATTGAGCTCCAAGTCTGTTTGGAGCGTTAGCACACGTGATCTTTTTTTTTTCGCTTTGTATTTTGACTTTCCTCCCTAACATTAATTAACGGTCAGGGCTTGGGTGGAAAAGACGTTGAGAACCAGCGTGGGTGGGGACTTGCTCCGTACAATCCATAGATTCTACTCCGTACTCCAATTGAATATAATTCAACGATGAAGTATCTATTATGGCCTGCAAGTGAATGATCTGAACATCAAAATGAGGTTCTGCGTCTGACGCAATAGTTAATGCAGCCGTTACATCATGGCGGATCCTTTCATTTCAAGGCCCCGGCTAGCCTTATATGACAAGGTGGATGGTCTGATACGCCGAGGAACATACCAATATCCCCAGGATGTTCGACAGCGGCCACTGATCCATGGGACACGACTAGTAAATTTTACAGTTAAAAAGCTTCTACTGGTCTCGCCACAACTGCCAGGTTCTAGAACCTCTTGGGCATGCTAGTTAGTCGTGCTGGTTTATATAACTAGATAATAGAGCACCCGCGATTTACCTTTGCCTTCGCTTAATACTCCCACCTTTCTTTTTCCTGCATTCGTGCAGCCCCTCCCCTCTATCCCTTCGGATACATGACGCTGTGGGACGTCCACTGACTTCGATGCTCTCTGGTCTTGAGCCAAAGGCTTTGAAGGAGAGAGATGGTCTTGTGCCAGAGGTACTGTGTGATTCAGTAGCTGGTCTTGAAATCAGCGACGATAGTGTACGAGACCTGGCATTACTTCAGAACGATACAGGTTCTGATGTTGAGAAATCAGAAAACCCCGAGGGTTTAGAAACTGTCCTAACTGCTCTGAAGGAGAGAGACGATCTCGTGTCAGAGGTACTGTGTGATTCTTTCACTGCAACGGCTCTTCAAATCAACGACGATGGTTTACAAGACCTGGCATTACTTCAGCCCCAGATCGATCCCGGCTCTAAGGTTGAGAAATCGCAAACCCCCGAGGGTCTAGAAAATGCCTTGCCGGCTTCAAAGGAGAGAGATAGAGGTGATCTCGTGCCAGAGTGTGATTCCTTCGCCGTAGCCACCCCTCAAATCAGCAACGATAGTGAACGAGACCTAGGAATACTCCAGTCCCAGAACGATATTAGCTCCGGCTCTGAGGTTGAAAAACCAGCAACTCCCGGGGGACTAGATAATGTCTTCATTTTTACGCCAACTCCGACCCTCATCCTTGATGCAAGCCTCTCGGTCGTGCATGTGTCCAATAGTCATCTTCAGTTCTCCCAGCTGACCAGAGAGCAATGTGTCGGCATCAACATTTCCGATTTTCCGACGGAAAAAATCCCCTCACCAAGTAGATCAATTTTGCAGAGCGCTATTGCTGCTGCGATCTCCTCTCGTGAAGTCCAGACGATCAACAACTTCACTACTATCCTGCAAGGCTCGGAATTTTCAGTTAGATTAACCCCCATATTTGAGGATACGAATCTGACTTACCTTACCTTGGAGATATATGATGGGATAATCCTGAGCCACGGGTTAACCCATGAAGGCTCTCGTGGCAAACGCAACATGCAGGACCTTTTAGTTGATAATATTGCCGGATATGCGATTTACATGCTCGATCCATTGGGCTACATTGCCACTTGGAACCATGGGGCTGCTATCCTGAAAGGCTACAGTTCCGATGAAATCATCGGGAAACATTTCTCGACGTTCTACGGTGAGGCCGATCGTTTATCAGGCAAACCAACGAAAGAACTCTCCATCTCCCTGCACCAAGGCAAGGTAGAAGATGAAGGCTGGCGATACCGCAAGGATGGATCGCGCTTCTGGGCACATATCACGATCACCCCCATACGTGAATTCGGTCACCATGTTGGGTTTGTCAAAGTCGCACGCGACTGGACCGATATCAAGGCAGCAGAGACACGCCTAATCACCGCCTATGAAGAAGCGTCTAAAGTTAAAACTGACTTTTTGGCTAATATGAGCCACGAAGTGAGGACTCCAATGAACGGGCTTCTCGGCACTATTTCGCTACTAAAGGGCACAATATTATCGGATCAGCAACGGGAATATACATCCATCGTCGAAAAATCTGCGTCAGCAATCCTCAAGTTAATGAATAACATGCTCGATTATGCAAAGTTGTCCTCTGGATCATTTTCGTTGAATACAGATGTATTTAATATAGAAGATGTTATTACCACGGTAGTTAGTGGTTGCAGGCCAGATTTGAACCCCGGTGTCGAGCTTACATATTCCATCAACGAATCGCTTCCAAGCATCGTGCGTGGAGATCCACTTCAATTCTCCCAGATCGTTCAGAACCTAGTCGAAAATGCCGTGAAGTTCACTGAAGAGGGCACCGTCCATATCAACCTGTTGCATGATGACATAGAGGAAGAGGAAGGGAACGGAGAGAGTTGCAAAATTCTTGTGGAGGTTATAGATACCGGGATCGGTGTGCCGAAGAAAGCCACTGGCACCCTTTTCTCCCCTTTCACTCGGTGTGCCGACTCGTCAACAAAGCACTATAGAGGAACAGGCCTGGGTCTATCTATATGCAAGAGCCTCGCCGAGTTGATGTCTGGCTCGGTATCGTACAAACCTAATCCCGTAGGACAGGGCAGCTTATTCTCGTTCGAAGTCGACCTCAGGAAGGTTGATGCTCCCAACTCTCCGTCGTATGAGAATGATTCAGCCCGTACATTTGCTGACCTCAAGGACATTGTGGCCAGTAAACATTTCTTGTTAGTGGAGGACAATTCAGTGAACCAGCTTGTCATGCTTAAGCTCCTTCGAAGTCTTGGGGTGGAAGGGATTGATGTAGCGTGGGATGGAGCGGAAGCGGTCCAACTCATCAAACGGAAACCGCTTGCGTATCACCTGATTCTGATGGATATCTTGATGCCAGTGGTTGACGGACTCGAGGCCACTTCGTCCATCCGTGAAATGGGCTGCGATGTACCCATCATTGCCGTGACGGGGAATGCCCTAAAAGGCGACGCAGAAACCTACATCGCAAAGGGTATGAACGATTATCTTGCCAAACCAATCCACAGAAAATCTTTGGCGAAAATGCTGTTAAAATGGATCGGGAGGTAGAAAGCTGGACGAATGCGCCACACACGGTAAATAAATAGATTTACCTCCACCACACGAATAGGGCTGTGGTAGATGATATCCACAACCTTGTTCGTACGACTTATGAATTTCGTTTTGCGGAAGATGGTTCCGAATAAAAATGATAACTCTATTGACGCCAGGGCAAGCATTAATGTGGCGTTTTGGAGGTTTTTTGCTTGAAAATAAGGAGAACAGAAATAATCTAGATTGATTAACTAGCAAATAGACTGGTTATTCTTCAGCGATTTGTATAAATAAACAGCCATACTCCTATTTATAATAATATGGATCGTCAAGCTTCGGATCAGCGACCAGGCTGGAGTTTCTTGCATCTAGACTTCCAGAACCTCTGGGCAAAGCTTGCCAACAATGGTTGCTCCGCCATTTGAGATGACGACGGCAGCAACACTCTCGATTGTGAACTCTCAATTCTCTAGAGGCGTGAAGGGTATTATTTATCTTATTTATTTAGTGGAAGCGAGTGGTCATAAATAATGTTTATTAAGAATAACCCAGAAAACCAACAATCAGAAATGATGAGTCAAGCACTGTGAGAGAGAGGCCTGCCATAATTTAAAGAAGCAAACTTGCAATAATTAAATAATTAAATGCCTAGCCACATATTCAAACATTTTTTAAATAATTAACTAGATGGATTGGGAGAAAAGGAAGAAATAACACTACAGTGGTAACGTCATCTCATTTGGATCCAAATCAATAAACAAATCAACTACGTATTTATTTACACTTCAGCCCCCCTTCGACCTTGCTCTGCCACTGCTCCTGTCTGCCACCACCGTATGCCATCCTTATCCTAGGCGGAGAGACCTGTATATGGTATATCTTTATCTTCTTGAAGCTCCATGCCAATTTAGATTTACGGCAGATAGTCTAATAATCCTTGTCCGTCCTCGTTCTAGGCATAGTGGCATCCCGCCTACTGCTCTTTATTTACTAACTAGTGATTCGATCAATTACATCCTCTTCCTCTGATTCACACAAGTTCATACTCGCATTATGGCGGTTCGCATCCAGCTCGACAAGCCATTGGCACTTTTCACCAACCTCGACTATATCTCCGGCAAAGTCATCCTCACCCTTCCCGTTGATACTGGCATCTCCTCGATCGTCGTTAAGCTTGAAGGGGAGAGCCGGACTCGACTCGCAGCCAACAAATACCCGAATAGCGAGCGAGATAAAAAGCGGACAGAGGTGGAAACCCACAAGGTTAGTCCAATAATTATCGCAATGGGGAATGCTGAATGTTTCTGGTCTGTCTTCCCGTTCCTTGCCGCTGATGCATTCGTCCAATATCTATCTAGCTACTGTATAAAGTCAGCACGGTTTTTCCTTCTCCGGAATTGATAGAGCACGCCAACCCGAATTCTTATTATACGCTTTCATCGGGGAATTATGAGTATCCCTTTCGATTTAAAGTGAGGACCCTTTCCCGCACCCCCCGCCTACCCCGCTGTTTGATCCTCCGTGATCCGGATTCAAGATCAAACCCGTTGCATAACCAGGTGGGGGAGAAAAATGGTATCATACTGAATGACGACTGACATTTGGCTTGCTTGATGCGATAGTTCCCATTCAACAATGACTGTCTCAACAATCACCTGGCGAACCTCAATATGGGCGGGTTGCGGCTGGAAGTGGCTCGCGATGCCAATACACATGTTAGAAGAACTCTTCCTCCATCAATCACTGGGTTTCCGGGAGAGGCGGAAATTAGATATTATGTGAAAGCCACTGTTGTCCGACCGCAGTTTTACAAGGAAAACTATAGAGGAGTAGGTGTTTGTTTGAATAATGTTTTGATAAATTTCCTTTACACTATACGGTTCTGACGTTCATCTCTCATTAATCTAGTTTACCGACTTCAAGTTCCTACCGATTGAGCCGCCGAGAAGGCCACAAGTTGACAAAGAGACGTATGCTCGGCGAAAACATCAGTTTACCAGAGAGCTGAAACCACCGCCGAAAAAGGGTTTCTTCCAGAAGAGCAGTCCTCAAATACCTAACTCCCACGAGGTCCTCCCTCGCTATTGTGTTGATGCTAGGCTACCCACTCCCGCAATTCTCACATGCCACGAACCTGTACCTCTACGCGTTATTTTAAAAAAGCTCAGTCCCGGGAGAGGAGCGATATTTTTGCAGGTGCTCCAAATTGAGTTGATCGGATACACACACGTCCGGGCTCATGATCTCAAGCGATCAGAAAGTGGAAGTTGGGTTTTGGTGAGCCGTAGTAATATCGGCAGACAGCTATGCAACGGCAACGAGCCTGTCGGACATGAGTATATTCTAGATGCTGGAATGTGGAATAGAACCCCGATTCCGCCCTCCGTTGCCCCATCATTCGACACCTGCAATCTTTCACGTACCTACGAATTGGAAATTCGTATAGGACTTACGCACGAATCGCCTGGATCGGTTAAGGTATTTGATCTAGGATTTTTTGTCTCGCTGATACGCCATCCTTCTTCCCACCAATCTTTCCTACTTAAAAAATAGCGGCTCAGATCGAAATTCCCCGCCCTTCTTATGCATACATAAATGGTGTTCATTCTCAGCTAACTATTTTTCTGATAGCCGGAACTCGTTGTCATTCCACTCCGCATGCCAGTCCAGGTATACTCTGGAATTGCACCACCCAAAGCGCTATTGGAAGCCATGGGAATCATAAAGCCACGGCCATCAGAAATGCCCGTTGCCCCTCCACAACCTCCAAGGCCTCTCGAGCCTCCCGTGACTCCCCAATCCCAAGGAGAGATGTATGAAGAGGCTCCGCCTAGCTACGAGGACGCTATGGCCGAAGCTCTTGCCCCGGTGGATGGTCCGCGGCGCGAGTATACCCCACTTGGTGCCTCCCGAACCTCTTCATGGACAGGAACTGATGCTAAAACTTCAGTCGGTAATTTCGATCAAAAAGGTGACGAACGACTATTCCCCAATAGTGCTTTAGAGAGTGAGCCGCTTTCCATCTCTACCACCCCGTTTGCAGCTGCAGTGAGCAGCCCAAATTCCCAGGATTCTCCAGAGAAACAAGACCGATTCCCGGAGTTCAGTGGACCGCGGCAACAGCAACAAGTACCCGAACCACAGGACCGTGAGGCTGAACAACAGCAACAAGATCAGCCAAGGAGGGTCACACCACAACTCGGAATCCCTAATCGGAAACCAGTCCCGGAGCAGGGCAAGCTGGATTCATAATTGATGACAACTGCAATGACGAATATAGCCATTGTCTCTACCAACGACTATTGATACGACTTTGTTTCTTGTTATGATTTATTTTTTCCTTGGAGTTATTTGCTTAGCCTAACAGGCGATAGCCTGGAATACCAAAAATTGCATCAGCGTTGGCGTTTTTCGTAGATAAACAAAAGACAGAACCAAAATCCTTTGCATTATCTTTAGGACCTTGCTCCCTAGCTGATTAACATTGTGCATTGAGGGGATTTTTTCCTTTGCCTTGGAATCATTCAGTTCAATGTCTTGAGATGAGATTCATTTTGACAGATGACTAAGCGCAGTGGTAAACAACGGGTGAGAAGAGACCCTTGTTGGCAAGAAGAGTTCTTATGCTTTTAGGGAGAGTTCTAGGCATGGGTAACCCTGTGGCTTAACTATAATTAGGCCATTAGCGAGCAACTCTAGGCTTAAATCTTAACCAACTCCTCCACACTCCCTAAGTTGGATGACATAATAGAGTTGAAAATAGCGGGAATGGGAGATAAAAATGATGGCCAGCTAAGTTAGGTTAATACTTTGCACATCGAAGTCGACTCTGTATCCGGGATATTATCGCGCTGGTAGGCCATTGTTGCCGTGTTAAATCCTCCGTACACTTGAATGAAGCTAAATTTACGCTCCTTGCACTGAAATATGCCCTCCACATCGCTCCTCGCGCAACATAGCTCGAAACCGTGAAGTCCTCCTTAAGCTAGTTTTAGTCTAAAAGAGCACAACCGAGATAAACAACCTTGAGCTACGTGCCATCATGAGGCTGCATCTCGTTATTCAGCGCCATGATCTCCCTACGACGAGGATCATATGGACAACCCCCTCCTCGAACTTGCCTTCCACCCTCTCCTCGTTTCCCACAGGGCCCAGCGCTGCGCCCACCCGCGTGTCAAGCACCGGCACAAGCTTTGTCACCGCGTCCTCATCTTTTGAGGAAAGTAATTACACCGTTGCACGGTTATTGGCAGACGTGAACGAAGTTATCCCACTTGAAACCCTGCAGGAACAATCCGGTGATGGACAGGGGCACATATGGGTTTTGGAAGACTATGTAGTGGAGATTATGGGCTCTGAATGTTTGCATTTTATGTCCGTTGAGAATTTGATGCGGGACAATGATGAAGTTATGTAAGTCAAAAGCTCTCTCGCTCGCCTACACCTTTCAACAGCTGTCTAGATGTGTGCTTACACCCAAACTACAACAGAATTCGACCACTACAGTATGACGATATCGCCGCCAGGAGATTAACAGGGCGCCACCAGGTTGCCGCCGATGGTTCCTATCTCATTGATGGCATTCCGTTCGGAAAACGCCTTTCGAAACGCGCTACTGTAACACGCCCGCCTGTCGTTATCCCCCCTAGAAAAAAGAGGAGATTTTTAGAGCCAGAAGGGTGGAGTGGTGTTAGTTTTGGTTCGGCTGGCGGAGGTAGTACGCTTCGATCTCCAAGCGAAGCTGAGGATCACACTTTAGCCATTGAAGATCAAAGTCATAACGACCTCAGCCGAACCGAAAATCCCCTCCGCGAGCGCGAAGAGGATGTCGCAAAGGAAGGGCCTATTCCGGCCCAGGCACCCACATCAACAGTTCTACAAGATCATGCCGCAGCTAAAGCTGATTCAGGGAGCAACGCACATTTGCAATCTACTACAGCTTCGCCTGTAAATATAGTCTCAAAGACCGAGTTGGACTATGATTCAGATTCCTCGCGTTCGGGTTCCGAACAATCAGCTAGCTCAGACAACTCACCTTCCAGCAGTAGTGAAAGTTCATCCGAGGAGTCTGACGATGAAGTTCCTATAGTGAAGAAATCATCTACTAGCGAGGAAACGGCTCAGTTAATGAAAAATGTACAACCAGCCGTCAAGGCGCCCGGTGATGGCAGTTCACGGACTAAGCGGGGTAATATTCGCGCCAAAAAGAGGAGAAAATTGATGAGGTTGAAAAAGATTGGTATTTTGGGGGATTTCGCCAGTTTTACAGATTTACGCTCATGGGAGGAGTTGCCCAATTACGAGAAAGAAAGGCAAGCAAATCTAGCAAAATCATCTATACAAGCGGCGGAATTTCAGCAAGCACAGGCAAAATTGCTACAGGTTATCGAGTCTAGTGGTGCAGATGTTTCTCCACTGCTGAAGGGGCTAGAAACAGCCGCCCCGGCATCGAAAGAAAATCAGCCTGCCTCGCTCGAAAATATCACTCCCCTAGAAACCCCAACTCGGGAGCAGGCGACAACCCCAGCCAATAAGTCGAAATCAAAGCTCGATATCCCTAGCGCCCAACGTCTTTTGTTTGGGTCTCTTGGTGTAAAAGCCCCTAAAACTATGGAGGATAAAGAGAAGCTGCGGATATCATTTAGCCAGCATGTACGTACCCCAGAGGTCCCCGAAACACAATCTATCCAGGAGACCGTGGATACTTTGCAGCCTGTTGAAAATTGGCAAAATTCGATAGTTCTCAGGGCTACAGAATGTATGTACGATGTGGAACTGAAACCACCGCCATTCCCTTTTGTGCAACGCTGGGATCGTGAGGCCGACGCGATCATATTTGAGAAAAAGAACAGCCAATCGGCAAGCAAGAAAAGGAAACGCGCGAAAAACAAACGAAAGTCTAACTATGAGGAATATGACTGGAGTGGAGAGTATGCAAACGAAAATACTGTCCTTGACTATGACGATAACGGCGGAGTCGCCTTGGATGAAGAAATTCCAGCCGAAGGTGAACAGCCGGAGAGAGAAGTCGTCGAGGCTGATGATTTGCCTCCTTTACCTGAAAATGTGTCTTTTCTGCCTGATCTCGTGGTAGAAGATTTAATACCCCGGGTTATAATTGCGTTTAAGCACTTGGAAATGTCGCAGGCTACGAATTGGGCGCCTATTGTAACGGATTACAAAACAGCTGTTCTCGAGAGTATTGTTGAGACATTCCAATGCCAGTTTCGCCTCGCAAAGAGAGACAGAACCAAACCGAAAACAATTGAAGATACGGACGGCCAACCCCGCGTATACAGTAAATTCGAAATGCCTGGCTACGATGAAGAAGAGGAAACAGACGATGGATTTCGCGAATTGCAATTCGAGCAGCTCATTGAGCCAAAACTGGTCCGCGCTGCATCGTTTGATACACCAGCGGAGGAAGTTGCGGAGTCACAAGTTGCTCGCCTGTTGGTATAATGGTATCCCCCAATCTAGTAAAGCTCGTCTAATTAATGTTTGTTTATTCAGCTGTAAACAAACGCCCATGAATCCGCCTTGTTCTTCCTCTCCAGCCAAAAACATCAGCATTTCAACTCCCAGGCGGCGTGAAGTCTCACAGTTCATCAAAGATGCGGGTTATAGATCTGGAATTGATTCTTTGGCTGGTGAAGTAGAAGACTTTCTTTTTAGCAGAGTGGAACAATCACAAAGAGCCGTTGGAGCGAAATCACCTGAGACTGGCGATCCAGCTGAAGGAGTCGAAGGAGATGAACAAAATGAGCCTCATCGGGGATCACCGGTATTATCACCCACGTTTGAAGGGTTTGGTCTGAAAGATAAGGATGAAGCGTCCATGGATTCAATGGAATTAGACGGCGGTGCTTCGCTGCAAATTCCAGAGAATTCAACAGTCCCGGAAAATGCCGATGTATTGCCTCAACAGGCAATAGACCACTGGTTCAGTGACCCTGATTTGTTACCAATCGAAAATGCCGAAGAAAAGGAGCCTGATGAACCAGATCTCCAAGACAAAGTCAAGGGCGAGGGTGAAAGTAGTAAAAAGAGCAAAGACAAAACCACCGCGGAGGATATTCGGTCAAAAAGCTTCGTGATTGATACACCAGTCGACTCAATCGATCAATCGGTTGGAGAGCCGATTGGCAGCGGGGCTCAACCTACCACTAGGCTTCCAGATTTGCGACCCAGTTCTGCGTTGACGAACCGGGTTGATAACCCGTTTGATATCCTAGAACACCTGTACTCTGACTCTGACTCAAGCGTTTCTCTCGGATCGATACGTATGAAAGCGAAGAAAAATAGAAAGAACAACAATATTCCACAGCCCACGAGAACCCAACGGCAACGGACTTCACTGCCATCAGGGTCTCAGATTCCCATCGGCTCACAAGTGGTGGATCTAACTCTAACCACCGACCCTGTGGTGCCAGAGAAGACTGATAGCGATGAAGACTTTACTATCCCGAGGGGAGGCGGATGGATTACTAAACGACAACCGCCTAGACGAAATTTAAGGCGAGGCAGAAATCTAGCAGGCAGTAGCAGCCAGCCAGCAGCAGGTAGTGGTAGCCAGGCAGTAGAAGACCGAACAGCAGCGAACTCGAGCCGGGAACAACGGTCAGCAATGTCGATCCGGCGGAGTGTTGTATGATAATGTTAATCCTTTTTCTTCTGCTTCTTCTCTTTTTTTCTCTCTTGTCCTTCATTTTATTTGATTTGCCCCATCCCTCTTGACTCTAAGTTAAGCCAGAGGCTAGAATATTATTGATCATGATCACTTGAAAGCAGCTTCTATGCCAGAAACACCGGTTCAAGCGTATACTGTACCACTTCTACCCCCTACATCGAGAATGCCATCAAATGCGAGCACGACAAAATATTTCGCTGAAAATCCCAGGATTCTGCAGTCGCGGTTGACGCAGTGGATTCGTCACTTGGTGGAGAATATCATAATAAATAGGTCCATTCCTTAGGATCTATGTATGATATCAATATATTTTATTTACGGGACTTGAGATGGTGTCACTGTCTGGGTAGTAACGCTTTTTTTCATTATAACAGGGCAGAGTCTGTTTTTCGATTTTTCCTGCCTGTCTGTCATGGTTCGCAAGTTTGTGGACCTTGAAGCAATTTGGATCATGCGACGGTCAAACCGACATATAGAATGAAGGACGTATCTCTATCGAGATCATCCTCTCCCTTATTCGCCTCGCGCACCCACCCTGTCACGTCGGTATCTTCATTTGGGACGCAACTGCCGCCTTATTCTTATCACGGTTGAGAATATTTATTAGGATGCTGGTCAAGTTCATAGCTTGGTATCGTCTCAACTCAGCAGGCATTGTCTACTCTATCCTCCGTACTATATCTATTCCCGTGATCGTCATTTTATTCCGACCCGTCGATTATCTTAATTCATTCGACGCAAGGTCCAGTGAAGCTCGAAGTTGAGTCTTTTAGCTGCAGATCTGATATGCATAGGTCAGAGTACAGGTAGAAATTGTCTGTTGTTACTAGCAAAGCTCTGTTTCCAGGACTGCCTACCACTTTTGCGGTTCACTTGGAGCCTTGCATCTTAGCCTTCTGCTCTAAATTCTGGTAACTCGTTGAATTTTTCTCGGCGGACGCCGAACAGGATCAGCAGTTCCACTGATCTCAAATTTAATAGGTCGCACGAGTGAAATTATAATGTGACTCGATCTGTGACAATCGAGATTGGATTTGCTTTCATCAAAGGTTTGAAACCCAATACTTTGTATAATTGGGACAATTAGAGGGGATTTGTTGATCAGGTTGTTCCTGTTTACAGCCATCTCCAGAACCTAGCATCTAAGGAGTATCAGCCAACATCCTAGCCACAACATATTTTTCGTGTCTATCCAATCAATCTCTAAAACATGATGGCCGCCGATACTCCGCGCAAAATTAAGATCAAATGGCCGCAGCTTGATATCACTGTCACGGCTATCCTGAATGACGATATCAACCCCTCTCTTGTCAACTTGTTGTACGATCATCTTCCATATCGTTCTCTCCAAAATCATGCTTTAGTCTCGGGTGACCACTTATACCATCTTGTACCTTCTGAAAAGTTGATAGTAGGTAGCACCTTTCTTTGCGACTTCTAGTTTGATCCGGGCTAACCTACTCAATAGTATACTCAAGCAGAGCATATGGTTCCTGATCGTACTACTGAACCGGACGGAACTGTGTTTCTTTCAGGGCTTCAACACCTTGCAATCAAATATGGACCGTTGACGGAATATCTCCCTGCTGCACCATGCGGCAATGTCGTACCTGAGGACATGGAGAAACTCAGGTCTGCTGGGCTTGGGGTGTGGAAAGCCTGCAATGAAACGAAAAGAGTCATTGAAGTGATTGTTTGGAACGCGTCCAAGCCGGAACCCAGGGGTGTGGAACTTGTGCTTTCCTTAGAACGGACTGGTACCTTGCAGCAAGTTAAAGAACTTGTTCTCCAAATTCATGAAGAGGTACATGACTATATATTCTTGGACCCCCTTTTGAAGCATCATTTTCTCCACAGTATTGCTAAACGAATCTGCTTCTTCTAGACTGAGGCATCATGGTCATCAATCTGTACCGAACTCAGCTTGGTTCACAGAGGCATGGCAGCATCGCACGCAGGATCTAAAAACTCTTACTTTGCCACGATGGTCTTTATAAATGGGGAGATTCGGCCTCTTGGTTATAATATCCTCAACGGTATCCTCAAAGTGGCCGCCCTACATCCACATTTTGATTTGCAACACTTAGCTTCTCTTTATCAAGTGTTTGCATCAACTCCTTCGGAATTCGTCGGCTACACGGGCGCCAGATTTCTTACTTCAACTTTCAGAAATATCAATACCGCAATCAACGAGTTGATTCTGACCCATGATGACCAAGTTGAAGCAAGGGAGAATTTTCTCGCCTTAATCAGTGCTTTTGCTAAATACGTGAATTTGCTGAATGCGCAGAATTTGCATGTTTTCCCCTGGGAACATACAAAAGAATACCCCATTTCATTAACGCTTGCGTTGAACGAAATGAACCCAGCAGAATGCATGACTGGACTGATTGAACCGAAGTTAATTCACTTAAATTAAATGAATTTGAAGCAACTAAATTTAATGACCTGGGTCCAATTGTCCAATTTAACTCAAATGTTGTACGTAGTACCAATGTACAACTCTCCGATATCGTATTCCTGTGGCCGTGCTGGCAAGAAGCTCGATTTATGATTCTCTCGGTTCTTGTCTAACTATGTAACTATGTGGCAATAGTTGTGGTTTTACCTATGAAGTACCATGGCAAAGTCGCACAATTGCAAGCCCAAAATTGAGCACGCAAGAATATATCGACCCAGACCAAGTTCTACGAATGACACGAATGAGGAACTGTTGTATTGTCAACCAATATAACCTGGGTTGTTATCTCACCTACACTCACTCCCTGTAACCCTTCACTTCTATTTACGAAAAACAACTCAAGACAAACATGAACTTCCCGAATGATCCAATCTTTACCAACCTCCTCCATCATGCTAAGTCAAAGCCTGACCATGTGATCAGCGACCCGGGAATTGGAGTTCAAGCGACCTATTCACAGCTTCTAGCCGACGTAGTATCACTATGCAGATTGCTGAAGCAAGCCCTCTCTGAGTTTTTAACAGTCGAAGGCAATTACCTAGAGGAGGATGTGTATATTTGTATCGTAGGGACTGCGAACTATGAGTTTGCTGCTGCCGGATTTGCGATATTAGCATTGGGTGGGATCATAGTGCCATTGCGTAAGTACTGCTATTCTATAAAATCGACTTAGTCTTCTGTCCCCCCTTTCATTTCGCCCAGAATATAAAAGGGTGGAACACTAACAAGCAAGGGCAGCCACGAGCCTACCACCGGCTGATATTATCTATCTTCTACGGAACTGCCGAAAAAAATATATACTTTTCGGGTCAGGATTTCTTCAAAGGGCGGAGGATATTCAAATATCAGCCAGTGAACTCCGAATATGTCCAATTAATATCGCCGCTGCGATTGCTCAAGAAAAGAGTACACCGCCATGTCATCTGGACGTTAGTATTGACTTCAATATTATATTCCCATCAACCCGTCCTGGATTTGTATTCTGGTCATCGGGCTCGACTAGTACTCCCAAGGGAATTATCCACAGCCGTAGGATATTACACCACTGTCTTAACTGGGGGTGGGCAAGTGACGATGTGTCATTGATTCCCCGTCCGACAAGATTTGGAGGTAACTTGCTCTATCACTTTGCGGCTGCTATGGTTGGATGTCGGGCAGAGGTTATCGACTCTGAGGCTAACCCTGAAATGCTATGGGACCGGATTGTTGAGAATAAGGTGACAAGGATAAGTTCGGCGGTGCCTTTTTTTGAGATACTAGCAAAGAAGTTTCGAGATAACATAGCATGCCTTCCCCCGGAGCGCAAGGACAGATACCTACAGGCCACTAGGCGTTTGAAATGGCTTCAAGTGGGAGGGTATCTACCTTCAATATCGCTATTGAAATATTGGACAGATGTGATAGGAAAACCCTTGACGGTACTATATGGCTCAACGGAGCTAGCAGCAGCTATTACGGAGACGACTTGGAGTAGCAACACTCCAGAGGTAAGACTGCTTCGGCTCCATAGTGTACAAAGAAGCCGACTAATCCTACTCCCTTATGGTTTCTTCTAGCGGAGTATTGGAAGGGAGCTACCAGAATATACCATAAAGCTTTCGGAGGGGGATCATGGTGAGATATTGATCAAGGGGCCGCATCCACTCCTCGGGTATGTTAAATTTTTATTATTTGATATAGAAGCTGGATACTGACCATGCCCACTATTAGATATTTGAATCACAAAATACCTCTCTCGGACGTTTTGGACGAGGAAGGGTTTTATAAATCAGGAGATCTTGCCCATAAGAGTGATGGCCAGTATATCTTTGATGGTAGGATTTCTACGGACTGTAAGTACCCAGGTAGGTAGCTTTCCCGTATAGTTACCGTGGCTTCGCTAACAGTGGGTGATGCTAGATATCAAAACACCAAAAGGGACTATCGCAGTTCTACAGCTAGAGGAAGCCATTGTTAAACTCCCATACATCTCTGAGGCCTATGTCCTGCCGGTACTAGACGGTCAACGGGGAACCCAGGTTGCTGCCCTCATCCGTTTAACCCAACACGAGGAACCGGCCACGCACAACCTAACGAATGTCAGAGCAGATTTACAAATTATCCAAGTGCCCCTCTTTATGCTTCCAACAGCCTTGTATATTCTTAAGGATAAAGACAGTGTTCCTAAAACTGAGTCGGGTAAGGTGTCGAAGAGGGAAGCGGCTAGTGTATTTTTCTCACGGACCGTTGGATCAGCCGTTGATACTTGGAAGTATGGGTGGAGTGGAGTGGTATGACGCTGAGCTCAATTTGAATGATGAGAGTTATACTTTTAGTTAGTAAAAGAAGGCTGGGGATTTGTCGATGTTCCCTGTCACCTTCGCCCTTGGCCTGGATTAGCCCCAGCTTTAACTCTCCAGTTATTACGCAGTATCTCCCTTCTAAAGCTTCCTTCGCGATTACGGAGTATAATGATGCTCATTTCATGTTGTATGTTAAAGTACTTCGTACCTAAGTTAGTTACGGTTCCGACTGAAACCGATCAAGAAACAATGCTGTAATTATATAACTTGATCACCCTCATCCTCTCGCTGTTAGTGCTCCTAGGTATCAATATACAATAAAGAATTGTTCCTTGATATTTGAATTCTTTGTTACTCTCTCGTCCAACGTGTGCTATTGCCCGTAGAAATAGCAGAACTAAGTCTACTAGGTAAATGAGCGCCAGCACAAACTAGTATGGACATGGAACAAACCCCCAGTCCATAATGCCATGATTAGTGCTGACAGTGTCTTTTTACAAATCGCCGGTCAAAGAGCATGCGCCGTTTCCCCGCATTGCCAATTCATCATCGGTTCTTTTCTACGAAAAAGACGTCAACTTTGTTGGCCTTTCCACCTCTTCACTCTTCCATACACCATATCATCTCGCCTTGTAGACGGCCTTTCTCTCTATTTGCTCTGGCTCGAAAGATCCGCCTATATCAGTTCTGTTTCGGTATGTGACCTTTAGGAAGAAGCATCCATTTAATTCATCAGATTGATACTAACTCAGGAGGTGTAGAGGAACATATTTCCAATACCCCATCCTATCCTACATCCATTGTTTCGCGGTATCGGTTTTCTACCACAGCTTCTAAAATGGCCGGCCCATCAGAATACAAACTTAATGGGGCTACACCGTCCGAGCTGCAGGATGGTGGTAAAGTCGAGGTCGAAGTCGAGGGTTTACAGAACGTCAAATTACTCCTGGTGAAATTAAACGGCCAGCTCCAGGCCATGAGCGCGAGATGTACACATTATGGTGCACCTTTAGTCAAGGGCGTACTGAGTCCGGATGGCAGGTTGACCTGTCCATGGCATGGAGGTAAGGAAGCCATGTGCCGTGAGTTTTAATTTCAACTCTGGTGCTAGCAGTTTTTCTGTTTCTAGCTTGCTTCAATACCACGACTGGAGATATCGAAGATGCTCCTGCCCCATTAGCATTGAATAAATACGAGGTATATGACAAGGATGGGGTCTTCTACGTTAAAGGTGAAGAGGAATATCTCAAAGCCTTTGGCAGAACCCCGGTTCAATCCTGCAAAGCGATTGGAGAGGACAAAGTTGTCGTTGTGGGAGGGTAAGCCATTGTTGCCCCGAAATGTTGTTATCATGGGACTCAGGCTGACCTAGTGTTTTACTGCCAGAGGGAGTGGTGGTTTCGGTACAATTGAGATGCTCAGAGAACAAGGGTATAATGGGCATATCACGCTTATATCCCAGGAGCCAAATCTTCCCCTAGACAGAACAAAGCTCTCAAAGGCATTGATCGCTGATGCCTCGAAGCTAGAACTCCGATCAAAAGAATGGTATTCGGCAGTCTCCGTCGATGTTGTTTCCGACCAAGTCACAGCCGTAGACTTCGAGCAGAAATCCGTCAGTACCAAGGCCGGAACCTCATTCCCGTACACTAAATTAGTGTTGGCCACAGGCGGAACTCCAAGGCGATTACCCTTGCCCGGTTTCAAAGATCTGGGAAACATCTTTGTCTTACGCTATGTAGCTGATGTACAGCAGATACTTGATGCCGTCGGGGACAAGAACAAGAACGTGGTTGTCATCGGCAGCTCCTTTATTGGCATGGAGGTAGGTAACGCATTGGCCAAAGAGAACAAGGTCTCGATCGTTGGCATGGAATCTGCACCACTGGAGCGTGTGATGGGTGCCGAAATCGGACGCATTTTCCAAAGCAATCTTGAAAATGCGGGAGTGAAATTCTACATGTCTGCATCAGTAGAAAAGGCCACTCCCTCCTCAGCCGACTCTTCAAAGGTGGGCTCTGTCCTTTTGAAAGACGGCACCGAACTCCCTGCCGACCTCGTCATCCTTGGTGTCGGAGTAAGCCCCGCCACAGAATATTTACGAAACAATCCATCCATCGAACTGGAAAGAGACGGTTCCTTACGAACAGACGAGTCCTTTTTGGTAACTGGGCTCAATGATGTATATGCAATCGGGGATATCGCCTCATACCCATACCATGGACCAGGAGGGGGTCAAGGTGGTGTATCGCATGTAAGGATTGAGCATTGGAATGTAGCCCAAAATGCCGGACGGAGCGTTGGCCGGACCATCGCACATAGTTTCGTTTCCAAACAACCTCTCAAGCCCAAATCGTTTATCCCGATTTTCTGGTCCGCGTTGGGCCAACAGCTTCGCTACTGTGGAAACACAATGAATGGCTATGACGGGGTTATTATCAGGGGAGAGAAAGAGAAGGCGAAGTTTGCTGCGTTTTATACGCTTGGGGATACCGTAGTAGCGGTAGCAAGCATGGGAATGGACCCCTTGGTTTCAAAGAGCGCAGACCTGATGAGAAGGGGAAATATGCCCGGAAAAAAGGAGTTAGACGCTGGAGTGGATGTACTGGCGATTGTGTGAAGTCGATTGATTGAGTTAATATGATTAACTAGTTGTATGAACTGATTTGTTGTCATTTTAATCATTTAAATAACTACCTGATATCTTAGTCGAGTGGAAGATGGAAGCTGGTCTCACTCTTCTATATCAAGGCCTAGGTTAAGGGTAGAGGAATGGCCTACCTTCTACTTTAACCCCTTACCCCTAAATTTTCGACTCAGCGTAATCCCCTAGAACCTATCATATGTACGTTATGCCAGCAAAGCCTCTTAGGAGGTTTTAATAGTGAGGTTAGCGGATAAATTAGGATGAGGAGACTTGGTTCCATACCCTGTGTATACACCACTTAATTATTCTATCTGTCATCATTGTATGAATATAGACCCAGTGAAAGAATCCAAGCACAGATAAATACTCAATGGGTAGGAATTCCACTCTATTCTAGCATAATAACATCTATATCAAACTACATTATCTCTTTCTTCTTAGATCTCTTCTCTTTTTTATCTTTTCTCTCTCTTTTCTTTTTAGCATCATCCGGGTTGTCAATTGCTCCTGTCATCATCGTCTCACCGTCTAGCACGCCATCATTATTATTCTGATTAGGTACCCCAGCTCCCAGCACCGAATTCCTCTCCTCAGAAACCAATTTATTCTCTTCCTCCGGACTGAGCATGGTTCCCTCAAGACTTAAAAACCCCTTATCCCTCTCGCTCCCTGGTATGACATCCACATCACGCACGCGGAACCGAATGGTCCCACGCACCCGTTTCCCAGACCGAGTCTGGAAATAACCTGTGTCAGATTCGTCGTTTAATCCTGCATCTCCAGCCAAGTCACCTGGGTTGATAGCGCCGTTGGACGGAAGCGGCGTGAAATTCTCCTTGTCCGAATCCACTTCCGAATCATCATCTTCTCCTGATGTAGTAATGTTGTTAGTATTCTCTTGCGGCCGTTCACCTGGTGCTACCCATTTCCAATCCGCTGGTAGACGACGGCGTTCGATGCCAACGGAAAAGAGATTGAAAACAACCACACCCAAGAAATCTTCTGATTGGACATTGATCCACCCCTCAAGCGTCTGTCCTCGTTCTGGTCGGAAAACAAGAAATGTAATAGTTAGGTAGACGAATAGCACACCGTATTCACCGGCCGAAACAGCTAATGTCAATGGTTCCTGGTGGGAATTGTGGCGTTCCGGTTCCGATTGAGCTGATGAAGCGGACGGAGGTGTTGAGGATATGGATGGGTTTGAGTATGCTAGTATTATGCCGCTCGCCGGGGGGTAATATGTCAAGAGAAGTGGTGAAATGTGCTCTGCGAGAAGAGAGGAGACAGCATGCGTTGGAGAAATGGAGATGGGCGAAAGTGGCAGGTACAACGTGGAGGTGACGCGACTGAAAGAGGATGCATCGATGCTATCTGGCGAAGTGAGATCCGGCCTCAAACTCGACTTAGACAGAGGTTTTCTCGAGAATTCTGGGGACGAGATGCCATCTTCGAAGCTGCTCAGCGATTCAGGCGAGCTGTCTCGGTGACGCTTAGAAGTTTTCTTCTTCGATTTTTTGGAAGTCAATGGCGATGAAGGCTGCCCGTTTAGCGTCGTATGATTATCGCTCCCATGTTTCTCCTTCTTCTTCTTCTTCTTTTTCTTTTCACTGTCTGCTGTGGCTATCTCAGACTCGACATTCTCTGGCCGCTTCCGTTTTTTGGAGGATTGATGGCTTTTGTGGGATTTTCCTGGCGAGGCTACAGAATCGATATCCATCCTTTCTACGGACATTGCGTTTGCAAGGGGAGTAATTGGTGGTGGAATAAAACACTGTCTGTAATAGTTGGTTGATAGTAAGAGTGAAAAAAAAATTTGTAAGGTTCAGCCTTCTTGGCTGTTGGAGGCTAACACGATCAATCTAAACGCCAGCTTCAACTCAATCTAAACACGTACTTAGTTTAGTTCCTACACATCTACAAGGAAGAGCACAGCAACCGTTTGATCGGTTATTGCTCATTATAGAATTACTTACCAGTCTAGAATGACTTTAAAAGCTTATTCTTTTTGATTTTTCCCCCCTCTCTCTTGGGGGTAGTTCTAAGTCCAAGATGGCTAAAGATGCTGTCTCCAGTCTGTTGTCTTATGCAGGCTGGGCTTTTCTCCCGCAAGTAAGTAATAGATAATAAAATAATATAAAAAGAAAATTATACCTTTGACTAGACTAACAGCATACTGTAGTATGCTACCTCCTTCATTCAGAGCCTATTCTATCGTATCACCATCCGCGCTGGCGACCCTCATCCTCGCCCAGGGAGTGTCCAGTATACCCGCCATTATCGGCGCATCTTTATCTTCGTCATTTGCAGCTATCTCTTCTACACCCTTTACGAATCCTTCGTCAAAATACGCTCCAATGGAGATTTCTACAGTGCTCTCGGGGTTCTCCCTACCTCAGGTGACCGTACTATAAAGAGCCGGTTCCGACGACTTGCTGCTCTCCATCACCCCGATAAACAGCTGCATGGGTCCAACGGTGAAAACCCAGAAGGAATATTCGTGTACCTGAAGCTGGCACAGGATACCTTACTAGATCCAACGAGAAGGTTCGCGTATGACCGGTTCGGACTGGATGTTGTGCAGGGGAATAAGGACAAGACCATCAGTGACTACTTTTTTACTGGTTTATATACACTAATTCCCCAGTATCTCGGGGGTTTTGTCATGATGATCGTATTAAATATTTTTTGGTTTTCCTCTTGGGCACGATACGTAAGTTTTACATACACTCCTCTACCCAGCCTAGACAGATTTTGGTTGAGTTTCTGACCATCACCATCCAAGTGGCGGTTTTATACCTTCTTCGCCCTTTTTACGCTCGAACTCAGTCTTTTAACACACCCCAATGGAGTGTTTATGCCGGCATCATTCCTCCCAACATGGTTAAGCAGTTTCTTAAACCTGGATTCATTTTATCTCTTGCCGTTCCAGATTCTTACTCTTGCCCGCACGGCTTCAGTCTCAATCAATATATTTATTTCACAGCTTACACCTCCTGAAGCATCCTCCACAGACGATTCACCACTACGGTATGGTGGAGTGCACCCTCGGATACAAACTCAAATAATACAACTTGCCCATCTGACTCGGGCTCACGATGAAGCGGTGTCTGCTCTCTTACAGTCCCAGCTTGCTCCATATAAAGGCAACCAGGAATCTATTGAGACGCTTCAGAAGAAACTGAAAGAAAATTTGTTCCATGACTCTGTTCGAGAGAGCCCGGAAGTGAAAGCTGCAATTAGACGTGTCAAGCAGCGGAAAGCGCCAGATGTGACGTAGTTATCACAATGAATACTATTAATGACTCGCTCATAGCCTTGTGGCATGATTTTTTTTTCGGGCCATTGGGAAGAAATAAAGAATCCTACTGTGTGCAAAGGTTGGTACCAAAAATCCTTGACCTAGATTTGTGGAGAGAATTATGATCTTCAGGAGGGATCAAGGTAAAGTAGTTAACGCTTAACTATAAGTAGTACAATATTAGGCCTTTTTCACTCACTTCAAGGAAATAGTTAAGCCTTTGGCCAAGGGCAAAGGATTCTGTCAACCTTTTGTACAGCATTACCATATCTATTCCCTTGTTCATGTAACCAACTAACTCTTAGTTAAAATCTTCTTATCTTGCTTTTCTTCCTTATCTTTGACTGTTTGGAGCTGGAGGCACGTGTTTTCACAGCCACACTGTTGATATTTAACCACCGTCCCCAACAACCCAGCTCTTCGCTTGTTATTATTTATTTTATCTGTTTACTTTCGCGCACTTACTCACACACCCTCTCCCTCTCTGAGACTGTCGACAATATTGAGAGCGGGGCTCGTCTAGTGGCTTGACATTCATAGATTTTGTGGCGTCAGGTATGTATTTTGTCTCCCATCTAGTAAATAGCTTGTTTACCTTTTACGTCGCATTAAATAATAATCGCCCTATCTATATATATGTAATATACATATACATTTGGTTGAGTATAAACAATAATTGAAGGACAAATTCTAATGTGAAATCTCTCTTTAGAGCTTAATCTTTTCTTAAAACCTCAGACAGACAGAGAGGGTTTCACAATGCGGTTTGGGCTCTATTTTTACCAGTTTCAGGTGCCTGAGTGGTCTTCTTTCTATGTCAATTACAATCAATTGAAGAAGCTTGTCAAAGCCGCTGCCAAAGAGGCATCCCAGTCGGGCGTCACGCCTAACTTTGGAGGTTTGTCTCTAGGCAAACTGCATTTTTTCAGAGCTCTAACATTGTTACAGAGCTGGATGAGTGTCTTCGATCTGGCGCTGAAGTCATCAAAGCCTTTCACATTGAGACGCACACTTTCTTACATCTCAAAGAATACCAATTCTGTAAAAGATATGGCATTGATGTCCATTCCTCCAGCATTCCTGGAATAGCGGATGTGAACAAGGGCGAAATAAAGGATATCTTGGATTCCTACTCTGAACTGCAGCGGTACTTGAATAAAGTTCTGTGGTACGTTAGGGTAAATGAGGAAGCAGTTCGAAGAGTCTCAGCAAAGTTCGAGGAAATTATCGAAGAGTTCGATCCGTCGTACAACCTTGTCGAAATTCGATATATGGAGACGCTGGTCGCTTGTGAAACACAGTATCTCGACTATCTCCAGCGAATTGACAATGTCATTGCTAACCTTACTGATGCTTACTGTATCCAGCGATTCGATTACATACCCCAGTCTATTTACTTTGCCTTCAAGCGCAGAGTTCAATCGTCGTCTGATCCTGGGATTTGGGCCTCAATTCAAACGGCTAGCGATGCTCTCGCAAAAGAGGGCATAGTTGCACAACTTCTGAAACAACTTCCCCCTAAGCAAGCTGCTGCCAATGATGTAGAAGCTTTTGGTATGACTGGGCTGCTAACAGCCACTATCCTCCACGATTTGAAACAAGTAGCTGAAGCTGTGCTCGAACAACCATGGACTTTACCACTTAACCTGGATAATGATTGGCTTAATCATATGATTGTAGTTGTTGGTCGTGATCAACCCAGTACCCCATCAGATTCACCCTGTCCCAGAACTAAGCTTCTACTGCAAGTTGTGAACTCGCTTACTAGCTCGCAAGTGAACGATCTTTCAGTTCCTGATACCCTTGGCCGTCTTCCGCTTCATTATGCTGCGATACACAACTCAAAGGAAGTCTGTCAGGCAATCTTGGCGCTCTTACAGAACCCCATTGCGGAACAAGCCTTGGTCACTGCAGACAAATCTAGTCACACACCCTTACATTATGCTGTAATCCATGGACATGTCAGAATAGTTACCCTTTTTCTGAACACTCTTCTCCGGACGGAAGGACCTACTTTACACATTCGGCTACGCCAGATCTTGAGTAGCTTGATAGGGATAGCTATCAGAGCCCAAAATCTTGATATCTTTGAGGCTCTTGTATCTTGCTCCATTTGTGACCTTAGCCAGACAATTGATCGGGAAGAAACCCCACTTTTTATCGCGGCACAAGTTGGGTCGGAGTCGATATTAGAACGACTAGTTGTCTCCCCACATCAATACACCACTAGTGTAATTGATAAAGCGGAGGCAGAGATCGGATGGACACCTTTGATCGTCGCTTCAGCCAGCGGTTACAAGGGGATTGTGGAAAGGCTCCTCAAATCTGGAGCCAACCCGGCGACAATCGATTATCATGGTTGGACGGCTAAAGACCATGCTGCCTTTCAAGGTCATTTAGACGTGGCTCGAATGTTGGACGATATTAAGGATACGTTGTCTCTCACTGAAGAGGCGACTCAAGACATCATTCTGAAACCTCTTTCACCCATGCTTCGTGCCAGACCTTCCCCTCTCTGTGACGATGAAGTTCTTCTTGTTCTGAACCTTGGAAGTATGCAAAGGAGTAAGGAGGTCACGGCAGTTGATCTGACGGGCTGCTTTTCGGAGTATACTGGGATCACGCCGATGGATAACCGCTATTCTCTCGAAATATCCATTGCCAACAGTCGACTCTCTCACACCCTGCGATTACCTCTGCTGGCGGATAGGACTGAGCCATTACTTTTTCAAACTACCAAAGCGGACAACTACTTTCTAAAACTCAACATTGTGTTCACTAAATCAAACAAGAAGAGAGGCGAATTGGTGGGAAGTGGGATTGCCTCGCTTGGAAACGATCATCTAGTTTATGGATCGACCCGGGAGCCTTTGGTTAGGCTGAAAACGACCAGTATTTTGGCAAAAGGATCATTGAAACTCATGGGCACAGTGTCCTTCACTTATCTCCTAGCTAGTGCATTTCATCACGACCTACCACCAAAATCATCTCAATCAACAAATTTTGTTCTTAAACACAAACATGAAGTAGAGCTTGTTGGGCATAGAGGTGATTTTCTCCTGCTTTTACTATTATTTTCGGCATCGCTAACAGGATTAAATTGCTAGGGCTCGGCGGAAACAACAATGCACTTGACAGACTGCAGATTGGGGAGAATACTGTGGAGGTAAATCGCTACTACTATGCACATACTGACTTCCATTTGACTAATATGCCCTCTAGTCAATACTCGCTGCTGCTAAACTTGGGGCCTCCTTCGCCGAGGTAGGTTCTGACATTCCCCCCCCCCCCTTACGATATTATTCAGTACTAACAAATACTCTGGCCAATAGTTTGGTAATTGCTTGTGCAACCTATATAATAATACTATCTGTCTTTGATTAGACTAATGCTGTGTTTTAGACGTGCAATTGACTAGAGACCATATCCCGGTTGTTTACCATGACTTTAGTTTCAGCGAATCTGGAACCGATATTCCATTGCACGATTTGAGCTTTGACCAGGTAAGCATTGTAACAGAGGGTTTTTTTTTATCTTGGCCGAGATGATTCTCACTATTCTAGTTCTTGCATTCCGGAAGTTCGAATTCGCCCGAAACCTCAAAACCCGCGGTGGACAAGACGCATGTACAACGATATCGGCCTCGTGCCCAATCTCTTACCAAAGATGGCAAACAGGATGTTGTCGAGATTGAAGAAAGGCTTCGTTATACCGTTGAATTTATTACGAAAGGATATAAATCCAACACCCGCGGTTCTGTAATCCAAGAATCCTTCGCCACCTTGGAAGACTTGCTAGTGAAGCTTCCAGACAGTATCAGCTTCCTCGTTGAGATAAGTACGCTATAACCTTGCATTTATCGGGTGTACAGCTTGTTAACTAACGCTACAAACGGAAAGAATATCCAAGGCTTCATGAAGCGCAACGTACTGGAACAGCCCCTATTGGAGTCGAGCTTAACATGTTTATCGACTCAATTTTAGAAAAGATTTTCCGTTTTGGCAAAAATCGATCTATCATTTTAGCCTCTTTTACTCCTGAGGCCAGCATTCTGCTAACAGTCAAGCAGGATAGATACCCTGTTATGTTCATAACCAATGCTGGCAAGACACCGGTTGAAGATTTCGAAGAGAGGGTTAGAAGTGTACAAGTAGCCGTCCGGTTCGCAAAACACTGGAACCTTGCTGGGATTGTACTAGCTGCCGAGCCCCTCTTGCTGTCACCAAAGTTGATTCGTTATATCCAACACTCCGGGCTTGCGTGTGCATCGTACGGCATTCTCAACAATATCCCTGAAAAAGCGCAAGTATGTTTATCCTCCGCACCCCCTTTCTTTGCCAGGAATTTCAGCCTCTAATGCAAAGTTTTGTGACATTTCAGGCTCAGGTGAAGGCCGGAATCGATTTGCTTATCGTGGACAAAGTTGGCCCGATTGGTAGGATGTTGAACAATCTTTATCGGCGTGATGGTACAGAAGAAAAGCAATAACTGCTTTCACGTCGGGCCTTCATATTTTTCAGTTACATTTCTTACGTGGTAGTCTCGCCCTGATACTTCGTGATAATTTTTTCACTTAGATATACGTTCTAGGTAGAATTTGCCTAGACTCGTCAGAGAATACTATGACAATGGCCCGTGTTTCAATCACCTATAACTCACCATAGCTTCCACATGTTGGAGCATTAGTATAATAAATAGACTATGTTTTGAAGCACGTCGGGGTTCTGAACTCCTTTCTATAGGTAGGAAACGCCCTGTTCCTCACTGCCCATGTTCCTTATTTTGCCAGCATTAATAAGGAAAACCAGGGATGGATAGCTAATCCTTAACTATACTAGACGTTATATATTTCTAGTATATTATCTTCGCTAGGCCCTCGCTACCCAGTGATCTTTATAATATTTTCTCCATATATTGCCTACCACCAAAGCTCCAGAACAAAGAAATATCGAGAAATTATATTAATCTACTACTTCGGATCCTAGCTAAAGAGTACATGATGAGATTTTGACAGATTTGTACATGCAGCGACCGAAACGTTTGATCCATAACAAAACCCAAATTAAGGGGATAGGTATGTTTCTCACCTATCAATTCCTCCTGCTTGATCTGAGAAACCTTCCAGAAGGGGATTTTTCGGAGACGAGGTTTTCGGAGACAGGGTTAGCTAAAAAGCCTAGCTCTCATTTGAGGGTGTACCATCACCCAATAAAGAATAATGGGTTCTCAAACCAACAACCTCCAGCCAAGTTAAATATCGAAGAGTACTTCCATTTCCTTCCATGACGTGAAAATGAGACTTTGATTGCCAAAACTTGCCTAAAATCTGTTCCATTTCTACCAATATCTTTGCATAATCTGTTGTCTTTTGCCATGAATATAGATGAACTAGACGAGGACCTCCGGGACCTGTACTCCCGGAAAACTTCATGTTTGGTGCCACCTATACCTTCCATGGAAAACCGCAAAAAGGGTACAGTGGAAGTTTGGTCCTATTTTTAAGGAGCATGAGAACCCCTACGCGTACGATCCTACCTCAGAGACCGAGATTGTTGATGTGTGTGGTACCTGTGTTGCAACCCAAGTCGGCCAAATACCGGTCTCCAAGGTATTGCAAAGATACGGTTGCAGTGCGTATATCGAAATCTACAATGGTATATAGCAGTTTCTTCTTGCTAATGGTTTCTCTCTAGACTTCCAAATGACCCTGATGATCCAGATTCAACTAAATGTGTGCGGTTCAGCGCTTCTGCCATATATGAAATCACCAATCTTGATCATCTTGCGGAATTGGGTTCTACTTGTACGCCGAAATTGCTAGACTACAAGCTCACATATCAGGAATATGAGGATGATCCACTCCCAGGCGGGTTTCTCATCTTTCTTATCATGGAGAGGTTACCAGGGCATAACCTGAATAACTTCTTTGATTTACCCATGTCTGAGAGAAACCAAGTTCGGTTAGCGTTTGCTAAAACAATTCGGTAATAGTTCATCGCTTGCTTTCGGTGTTTTATTGCTATCTTTTTCTTCTATGCTAACCTGGTTCGATTTATAGCGAGTTCTACGCCTTACGGTTTCGACATGACGACCCTGGCCGTCAGAATTTGGTATGGGACCGGAAAAATCAGAAGTGGTATGTTTCTTTCCTTTACGGCAATTAATATCCCTAGATCAAAATTAAAGGCTAATAATATGTTTAAATAAATCTAGTTATATCGTTGACTTGGAAGAGGTGCGCCCACTGGTGGCCAAAAATTTAACCTGGAAATTCGTCCCAGAGATTGATTTCTACTCATGGGAAATTGCAAGTCCAGAGATAGGTGACTATGAACACATCGACCCGATGGTTCCTACCACCGACGAGTATGTCGAAGATCCTGATGATGAATGGCTAGAAAAGCTGGTGTCTGATGCAGAGGGGAAAGGCCCAAAATCTCACACGAGTCCCAAGGGACCTAAAAACATCAAGCGTGGTAATATTAAGAGTGATACTGAGTGTGATTAAGTACGCCCTATTCGATGATCTTGTTTTGATGTATCCAAATTTCTGTTTACGAAGCGACCCTTATGTAACGAGCTAACGACCATTGAGAGTAATTAACTATTTCAAAGACTTCACTATTATTCTCTGTACTCCATAGAGATGAGAGTGAAAATAACCATGGAGTAATACCTCGTAGAATTAACTAGGGGGGAGCACGGGATCTGCGGGCCAAGCACGGGCCTGGCTCGGCACAGTGACTAAGCTATGGGAGAGTGGACTATTCCAGAATAGGAAAGATGTGTCTTACATAATCTTCGGCGACCTGCCAAGCAGAAGTGTCACATGACCCAGGCTTAAAGTGGTTGGACCAAGTTAAGTTAAGCGTGCGTGAGTGAACTTAAACTAACCAAACACTCACACTAACTAAACTAGGAGAGAAAAGAGAGTGTGAGAGAGTGAGGGAGAGAGAGTGACTGCCAACCACAAGAACCGGACAAGACCACACCAACGCCCTCAACCAGGCCGATGCCTTCAAAGATGACAATGAAACATCGCCCTCGCTTGCCTGGTGGACGACCACGACCACCATTCACCACCCGCAAACCTTCTCTCCTCCACAATCTCTTCCAACCACCACAACTCCTCCTCTCACAACCTCTCCCTCCTCCATCTCAATCATCCACCCTCTCCTGTCTCTCTTCATGCCAACCGGTTTGCTACATCATCGCTCCTCGGCCTCTTCCTCACAAATCCTCTCCATCCTGACCCTTCCCCCTAGAGTTAATTAATTAATTAATTACCCTCAACCAAACAATCTGACCGCTCCTCTCTGGCCTTCATCTCATCAGTGCTCTGTACACTACTCAGAAGGGGAGTGAGAAAGAGAGAGAGAGAAGCCAGAACGAAAAAAAATAAATCGCTCAACCAACAACCCAACAAGAAGCCATTAAACACTTGAACAACTCTTTAGTTTTAAGAACGGAAGAGCAAAAAAAATTTGTTGAATCGAAAAACAAAAAGAAATAATGGCGTCCTCAGATTCAAGTGCCAACCGGTCGCCTTCGGTCGCTGGGCGATCGAACAAGTCCTCAACCAAGAGCAAGCTCATCGTTCTGAAGCTTTCGCCTGCCCTCCTCCGCAAGTTTCCTGTCGACCCTAAACCCGAAAACTCGCCCGACACTAAAGCCAAAAGCATCACAGAAGAGACGAAAAATGTAGCGGAGCCATCCTCTCCTTCGCCCAATTCGACTCCAGCCATCGCTCAGCCATCGTCAGCAGATAACGCTTCCGATGCTGCATCGACTCCTGCTCCCTCCACTACCGAACCCGCTGCGCCGAAACCACCTCCTGCACCTAGAGGCACCAAGAGAGGGCTTGGTCCTGATGGGCTTCCTAAGCCGCGTGGAAAGCCGGGCCCAAAAAAGAAAATCAGATTGTAAGTTGTCATCAATCATTAATTCCCCCCCTTTCAGCATTAGTATTTATTTGTTCTTTCTTCTCTTTTTTTTTTACAAATCGAAATCAATTGATCGTTGGTTGCTAACTAATTCTGGCTATAGAGAGGATGGTAGCGAAGCTCCTCCCTCACGACCCAGTGGTCACGGATCTCACAAACTAGGCCCCAAAGCCAATCAAGGAGCCATCAACGCTGGGCTTCGTGCGCTTGATCGCACTGGAAAGCCCTGTCGTAAATGGGAACGCAAATCATTCCAACTGAAAAGCTTCACCGGTGTGGTATGGCGAGTGCCCAGCTGGGAGGCGCCTATTAGGACCAACCCGCTCGAAGACTCGTCGGACGGGACTAAGGAAGGAACAACAGCTGGTGACGCCAACAGTAAAGCAAATAACTCTGCCGTACAGAGCGAAAAGAGCAATTCCGGCGAAGGTGATGCCTCCACGCCTTTACCTTCTATCGTTGAGAGCTCCCCTGCTCCCGTTCCAGTTGCTTCATAACCCGACTCATCCTCTTCATCCTTTTTCATCCCTTTGCTTTATATCTATTTGCTTCCTTCTTTTTCTTTTTCTTTTTCTTTTTCCGTCATGTATTATATCTCAAGTTTCCTTCTTTCTTTTGTTTTTCTTTGCAATATTTCTTTCGGGGGGAATATCGATCCTACGGGGTTCTGTTCTATTTGCTATTCTAAAGTATTATGGTATTTGGTTCCATGGGGTATCTGGCATGTCATTTTCTGTTTGGTCTTTTCTTCTGTTCTTTGTTTGTTTCCCAGGATAAGGAGGGACGAAAAGTTGCTTCTAGAAACAAAGCTTTCACTGGCGTTGGGATTTTCCAACAATTAGATATGTCTATCTACCTATCTTATTTCCCTCCGTTTTTCATTGACAAGAACTCGCGATAAATAAAGAAGTAAGTCGTGAATAAGTAATAAATCCAAGTAAGTCGTGTGACCCGTTCTGGAGAATGTCTCAATGTATTTTCCTGGTCGAAAAGCCCGGTCGAATATTTGATATTTATTTGTCGAAATGCCCTAAGTTTATTTGTCTATTCCAAACAAGATAGCTAGTATTGAAGAATGAGTATTTGTAGAGATCACCAAGCTATTCTGTGCCCGGCATTCCTGTTGTCGGGTTGTTCTCGCGACAGAGGAAGTTTCCCCCCTCGTTGTTGGAGTTAACTTAACTACATCCCCCCAACATACCGTCATCAACACAACCATCCACAACGACGATCCGTCCGACGTCCATATATTTATTGAGCTGGCTCTAGCTGCACACATACATAGACCCTTGGGGAATCCCTAACTCCTAACAGTAACCTGTCCTCTTCTCTCCTCCCTGGCTGGCCACCCCGTCACATCGCGCGGTTAAGGAATCCAATCGGCTCTACTACACCTTCACCTCAGCATTCCCTCCCCCATTCATATCATTTTTGTCCCAGGGCACGAAGAAGGTACTTCCTTATATTTCCCTTCAAATTCTCTATAGACTCTGTTGACGCCGTAGAGCCGAGTCCACTAGCTTTTGAACCCTTTGGCATATTTAAATAATCATCTATTACTGCTGCTGATGCGGCACATGCAACCTCAGCATGACCAGTGCACCGTCTTCAGGCTCTGGCGGAGCACAGGGCCCTCCAACCTTCTATCCTGCAATGCCAAACATCTCGCCAGTTCCACGTAGATCCTCATATGCATCCGTCGTGTCTGGGGTCGCCGCCTCTCCTGCCATGAACACGCCAGCTTCACCCTCACCGTGGTCAAGCTTTAATCCAATGAACCCAACCCCAAGCAACTCCTACCCTCCGCAGTACGCCACAACAGATCCCCGACTTCATAGGTTCGCTCTTGGTGCTACCGATTCCGAAATGCAGGCTAATGGGAATTGGTACCGGAGGGGTCTTGCGACTCTCCCCTCCTTCTCCAGGCGTTTCGAGAAATACTTTGACCGCACCGGCTTGTTGGCTTCAGCAAACGGCCTGGCCAACCACGACGACAAATTCTTCACCCCTTCGTATCTCAAATCTTCCAAATATGTTGCCCAGTTGGCTGCTGCGAGCAGGGCCAAGTTCCCCGCCGCCCAGAAAGAAGCCTCCTCATCCTCCTCCTTACATACACCGAATCCCCCGTCTCTATCTGCTAGTTCGAGCAATGTCAACTTACACCGCATGGCCCCCTCCCATCGCGGTATGACATACGATATCATCGAGCACCAACCACCGCCAGCAGACGAACCCCTCACGCCTTTACCCTCTAGATGGAACGAGGCCGACAAATACGAAGGGCTTGACCTGTTAAATGATGGTATGGAGGTTCGATATGTGGGGCCAACAAACAAGCATGAACATGAAGCTGCTGCCGTTCGAGCAGATTACCCTATGCCTCCACAATGTGGCATATACTATTTTGAAATTACCATACTTGCCAAACAAAAAGAAGGGTAGGATTTACCTCTAATTTTCAACATTATGTTTTTTGTACTCTTTCATTTGCTGACCTTTCATATCCTAGCATGATCGCGATTGGATTTTCAAACAGTCAAGCTTTACTCGAGAGGTTACCCGGTTGGGAGCCGGAGTCCTGGGCCTACCATGGAGACGATGGAAAGACCTTCTTTGGCGACAATCAGCGTCAAGGGAAATCATATGGACCAACATTCACTGTGAGCGACACGATTGGTTGTGGTGTTAATTTTGCTACTGGGTGTGCGTTTTTTACGAAGAATGGATCATTCATCGGTAAGCATGGCCAAAATTTGCCGTTAATTATTCTGACCCGAATTAATACTAACCCATTGTTAAATGGCAGGCTATGCATTTCGGGACTTGAAACTTAACAAGGTGTTCCCGGCGATTGGTATGAAGAAACAACCAGGCGCCCACATTAAATCTAATTTTGGACAACAACCGTTTATGTTTGATATTGATAGCATGATGAAGGTACATCATACCACCAGTCTTAGTCGAAACTGCATCTTATGTACAAGCAGAAGCTAACGGAAAATATTACAGAGCGAAAAAATTACCGTCCAAATGGACGTCCAGTCGACAGCCATTTCAGCCCTGCATCCACTAAGTACTGAGACCGAGTTTATGCATCAACTTATCTCCCAATACCTTGCGCATGATGGCTATGTAGAAACTGCTCGTGCATTTTTCACCGAGATTCAGGACGAAACCAGGGCTTTACAAAGTATTGGACAAACACCTATGAAAGAAGGTGAATTAAAAGACGATATCGACGCCATAAACAGACAGAGTAAGTTTACAGTAAGCCATGATTTCAAATAGATGCAATTCTGACCGCTCACTTCTACAGAGATTCGAGCAGCCATACTGGAAGGCGACATCGACCAGGCATTAACTCTCACAAACACCCACTTCCCGAATGTTCTGGCGAAAAACCCGCATGTGCATTTCCAATTACGATGTAGGAAATTCATCGAAATGATGCGACGATGCACCGAACCGCAAACAACACGTTCGCCGCCTCAGCAGTCACGGCATTCAAATGGACTTCCTCATAAAACAGGCGGAGAGATGTTCTCGGGCGATATGGAATTAGATGAGCAGCTAGAAGATGGCTTGGATGGAGAGGATATGGACGCCGAAGACCAGAACAACATAACCAAGGATCAGAATTTGCTTCATGAAGCGATTGCCTACGGCCAGCAGCTACAAGTAGACTTCCCCGGAGACGAACAGAAGGACTACAAACAGACCCTCGCCGATATATTTTCGCTTGTAGCTTATCCCGATCCAAAAACCTCGGTGCATGGGCACCTTTTAGATCCCAGCGGTAGAATCGCTGTAGTCGAGGAGCTTAACGCCGCGATTCTAGGTACGAAACCCCTCAGTTCTTTTTTTTTTTTTCTCTCTGTCTATGCTTGCTAACCTTTTCTTTCTTTTCTGTTTTCCCCAGTTTCGTTAGGAAAACCACGAACCACGATTTTAGAACGGCTGATCCAGCAAACGGAGGTTTTGGTCGGCGAGAGCACTGATGAAGGCGGCGCTGGGGCGTTTATAAATGTCGAAGAGGATTATTTGAGACAATAAATCGTTGATACTTTCCTGGTATTCCTCTTTTGTTTTTGTCGTTGTCTGCTTCTCCACACTGGCTGGGAACTATAGGTACATTGGCGTTGTCTTCCTATTCGTGTTCTATATTACATGTTATTATTGCATGTCCCCCCCGTCCTCCATGTATTCATTGGTAGCGTTTACTGATATACGTATTTTCAAACAAAGAAAACACATCTTAATTAGTTATCGTCTTTGCCTCTTTATATATACTCATCTTGCTTGCCCTGTAAATGTATGATCTGGTACACAACGCCCATCAATCAACAAGAATGAATTCGAACATATCCCTCCCGATATACCCTGACTATCAACTATGCCTCAGTTTCGTTGAATGTATTGTTTTGGTACTCAACGGTGATACAGCAGGACACTGAATCCTATTCGATGAATGTTAGTATTCGTGGAGCTCACCCAAGGTTCGATAAACCTCAGCTTTGATTCGCATTCTCCAGCGATCCTCGCTAATGAGCGGACGCGTGTGGATATGGTTTCTGTGTTTCAATGACATCTTCCGTTCGACAAAGGCTGCTCCTCCCCAGGCTAGTCACTTGCCCTTGGTAACGAATAAAATCCCTCCAAGCCCGGTTTCCGGTGCCTTGAAGGAGATATCAGGGAAGGGAAGATCTGGGTTCGGATCCCGCACCCATTGCCCTGGAACATCAGTCACAGCGCCCGAGAAATCTTTTTTTGCAGCTAGTGGAGCCGTAGTTGTTTTTGAGAACCGTGTGGCCCCATAGTGGGATTCCCTTATTGCTAGGAAGTAGCTATAGTTATACGTTGCTTGATTCTGATTCCAATTCTTCCATGATAGCCGTTTTCCGAGCTACCTTAGCCGGGCTCGAGTAGCGAGTTAATCGAAGAAGTCCAGAAAAAAGCGTGGAAGGCCAGTTGTCATGTCAAGGAAGGCAAGAGTTGGAAGGCAAAAGGCACACCTTTACAGTGAAATATACACCGCTTTTTTAATAGAGTCATTCTGATAATCATTTAATTGTTGATTGATAGTTAAAACTCCATGGCTAATATTACAACTAACCTTCCTGTTTTATTGCGGCAGATCACGTGATACATAATATTAGCTTAATAGTTGGCCTATTTTTAACTTGAACTTCTGGTTGATAAATGTTTTCACAGCTTCAGTTCAATAACTTGCCTGCTGGGCTAGATATGTATTCTCTTCTGGCCTCTGTGATGAGCTGACCTGTTCAACCCGTATTAGGGAAGTGCTTCGCCTACGGAGAACATCCTAGGTATTCTGAGGTCAACCGGTTAATTGGCTGGCCGGAAAGCGATCCAGCCAGACAACTCACTCACTTCATGCACACATCTGTTTCCTTTTCATGTACATGCAGGCCATTTCCAAAATGCACGTTGCTGATCCCCGGGTGACTATTAAAAGCTGTAAAAACAGGCAACCAATCGGTACACCAACCCACAAGGGAGCAAACATTCCGGGGAGGTTTCAGCTTTCCGAAACAGCGTTGGTAATATTAGCCAGGAAAACAAGCCCGCCCATCCAGGCGAGAGTTGGATTCTTACGCCTTAATTACCTACACTACAATCTAGCTGACAATAGATTGTCACCCTGAGAAATGTACTCTTGTCGCATGTGATGTGCTGTATGGTTTCTTATTTCTAGGACCAATCCTCAGCCTAGATGTAAGACCGATTCCACAGGGCTATCCCTACCAAGTAAACCAGCAGACAGCTCCCAGATTTCCAACAACGACAAGTTCCCAAGGGAGAGACTGCATTATGAAATATATTAGAGCTGTCCACCCTTCTCCAAAATATGCTACCAACTTATATTTGGGTGCATCTTAGTGGTGCATTCGATTGGCCTACATTACATTCGCCCCCATCACGCAACGAGTGACAATTGAGGAATTTGTGTACGGGCGATATTTTTCCAGGTTTCCAAGGACGAATGAATTCCTTCGATTAAGTGTTGTGACATACCCAGCATCTCTATTCCTCCACACAATGTGCTCTTAATTGTCTTTCGTTTCTTTTTCCTTCGGCTGGCGGAGGGAAGAAGCAAAAAAATCAAGAAAAACTAATAAACATTGCACATGTACTCCGTTCTCCGTGTTCCATGGTCCACTCTTCCGGTTCGATTCTAGAGCCTTGTGCAACGAACAGCTAAGCTTCTTGCTTATCGCCCTCCCTTGTGCGCCCCTCACTTATATCTAACGGTGAATACACCACGTCACTTGAGCCCCGCTTGTTGCTTGAGAAACTGGCTCTCTGTGACCCTTTTCGTACATGTCTGGAGTACCCCTCACTTCAGGTCCGATCTCATAATTGAATAAGATTGATATACCAGATTCTGATAATGCCAAAAAAAAGTCATGCATATACCCAATACTCAACCTGTAGTCTGTTCACCTGTATCAACATCAGTTGAGATTGAATGGCAACTCCAAGTTAGATCTTTGCTACGAACTCGCCGGGAAGAAACTGTAGCAGAAGTTGGGCAGGTAAAGCCAGCTTTGCTGTCCAAAAGTTTTCCTGCAAGACACCCGTGTGACAACAATGCTCCAGGCATTATGCTATTGCGTCTTCACGGTTCTGGTTCGAAATCAGCTTCCAGTGGTTCTCGGCCCCGCTATGGCCCGCAAGAAGGTTGGAACACGGGCTGGGTGTAATATGTAACCTTTGGATCGTATATCCAAGTCACGATCAAAATAAATATGTGTCATATTTCTTCATTTGAATATCCCATACTCGCTGGACATTTCATGTTGATCCATATTTCTTAAGGATCATAGATGGATGCTACCATTGACCCTCTTTCCATCTCATTTTGCAAACGCTATGCTGTCCCCAGTGTCATGACTTGAAAATTCGGTATATTCAAATATGTTTTAGCCATATTTATACCCGAATATCTGAATATTAGGGGATTTTTTTCTACACGTTAATGTGTAGCTGGTTGATCGGATGCTTCAGTGCCACTCAGATTAATTGACCAGAGAAAAATATTCTGTTCTTGAGTCCTATTGATCTAGGGCACTTGCACCAGCGGCAATGTTTTTTGAAGCAAGAACCTACTGTGTGTGGTACCGTGGTGCCGTAGAATTACGACGATCTTCACTGTTGAAGCCACCCAGATGGCTCCGTTTCAGGTCATCAAAGCCATTTCTATTATGGACATGTGCGTTCTGTATTTTCTCGGTGAGTGAACTATTTCTTCTTCAACATCCAGTGATATTCGATGTGCCCTGTTTCTAGAACCAAAAAAGAAAGACAAAACACGAAAATACGAGACAAGACCAACTAATTAGCGGACAATATAGGATATATTTCTTTACGGGCTGGTGCGAACCCACTCCCAAGTTCCTATTCTATTCAAATTGATATTAACAAATATTTTCCAGGTTGTTCCCGTTATACCTTTTGCATTAGCTGATAGGCTGGGGATTGCAGGAAAAGACGGTACTGTTCACATGAAGTGTGTATTTTATTACAGCAGGGGTTGACCAATTGGTTTGATAGTTCAACGATGGACATCAACACTGCTCACCGTCTATGGTGTCGCGATTTTTATTGGATCTCGTATGCCGCTCCTAATTTTCATTTCACTTTTCAAATCCAAACACATTTATGATTCCCGATTTTCTAATATTCTTGCGGTCTCAATATAGCACTGTGTGGTTGGTGGGCTGACAGAACCAAAACTCGACAAGCCCCTTTTTTATTTGGGTTGTTCTCGACCATTGGAGCGACAGCGTTATTCGCCCTAGCAAGATCGATTCCAGTCTTGGTGGTTGCCCGTATACTCCAGGGCCTATCGTCAGCACTGGTATGGACAGTGAGCCTTGCCATGGTGACCGATAGAGTCGGTTCAAGTGCTCTTGGAGCTAACATGGGCGTCCTGACCGCTGCTAGAAGCGTGGGCATTGTTATTTCGCCTCTTATTGGCGGTGTTGTGTATGCTAATGCAGGATATTTTGCGGTATTTGCAGTGGCTTTCGCTTTGCTGGCAGCTGATGTTGTGTTTCGATGTCTCCTAATTGAAGCCCATGTCGCGCATGGGTTTGATCCATCTATCACTCCAGCGCTGCCTCCTTCTCCAGGAATGGATAGTTTTCAGAGCCATTGCCATCTAGATACAACCGAGAAAAATGCTCAGGACATAAATACCGACAGCAAAATCGCTACATTTATCCAGCGACTACCACCCTTTATAACTCTCCTTGGCTCAATACGACTGCTTGTCGGGCTTTGGGGTATCGGTGCTCAAGCTATGATCTTTGCGATTTTCGACGCGGTCATTCCCCTTTTTGTCCATCGTGTATTTCACTGGGATTCGACCGGGGCTGGTCTCGTTTTTCTATCGATTGTCATCCCCACTCTCACATCACCAATTATCGGTTGGTTCGCTGATAAACATGGGTTAAGGTGGTTTGTTACATTTGGGTTTCTATTAACGATGGTTCCCCTGATTCTACTACGTCTGGTTGCGGAAAATACCCTACATGACAAAATAGTTCTTTGCATCCTTCTTGCAATTTCAAGTGGGATGTCAATGTGTTTTGAAATCCCGCTCCAAATAGACATCATCCTAGCCGTGGAAGACAAAGCAAAGGAAAACCCACGGCGTTATGGCTGCGGCACTGCATATGCACAGGCGTTTGGGTTGAGCAATGTGACATTTGCTCTTGGAGTAATCCTCGGGCCACTTTGGGGCAGCTTTGCAATAGATAACTCTGGATGGGCAAGGTTAACCTTGGGTATCGGGGTGCTGGCTGGGCTAAGCGCAATCCCCGCTTTAATATACACCGGAGGCAACATATTCACAAAACGAAAACAAACAAACAGCCGACCAGGAACGGCAGACTTGCCGGAAATGGCCGATCGAAAAGTGTACTAGCAGGCGTAGGGTGGTGCGGGTTTGGGGAGAAGGAATGAGCTAGGCATATTCACCTGCTCTTGCAATTTTCACGGCACAGATGATGCACAGAGTTACAGGGATGCAAGATGTATCGAGGTCATTAATTTCTCTTTTAGTCAACAGTCAGCTTCCTAGATGGATGTGATCGGACTGGAGATTCCTCCTTCCCTCACAGCCAGGCACTCTTTCCATTATGGCCCTTCCAGACAGCACACGAACAGTTAGCACCAATAAACATGGCATTTCCATCTCCTGCAAAGATAATTGTCATTGGGGAGAACAACCATCACCCATATAGGTAGAAGAATGAGTTTTTCATTACTCTCATCTATTCTCCGCGACAATATTTTCTTCGGCGCGCGTGCCCTCTCGCGATAATTTAAAACCACATCTAAAACCTCACAACCGATTGTTTGGAAGAGCAAGGGTCATTTGAACATAGCTTCGGTCCCATCGCCAAAACATATCTTCTACCTTCCATGCTCGCCGGGTACAGATTTCAGCTTTAATCCAAGGCGACTGGTCGACACCTTTAAGCTGAATCATGATGTGGGGCAATATGTTGGGAACGACGCGGACTTTAAGCATCAGCATTTTGTTTATTCTCTTCCTCCTCTGTTCAAGGGCTAGGGCACTATGCGAATGTGGGTTTTCCGTAGAAGAAACCGGGGATTACTATACGCACATGGTCCGAAATGACTTCAGCGTTTTCAATCCGACAAAAACGTTGAGCGTCAATCCATATTTTACGCGCGACTGGGCCGTGCAAAGATGGGGAATGGCTGCGTTAAATTGGGCAACGCCGTTGCCTATTCATAACCGGGTTGAAAATGTCTATATTGAAAATGGCCAGCTAGTACTCCGACAAGAAGCATACCCGCAGGAGAACGTTCTCACAAGTAATAATGTCAGTGTGGCCTCCATCGCCAGCCGCGAAGGACATTTTTTGCATGGAAGTTTCAGAACCGAGTTTAAGCTCCAAGGAGCGTCGGGGGGAAGCGTTGCGGGATTCTTTTGGTATCATGTTTGTCCCCCTATCCTTCTACCCTCTGCGAGCAACCAACGATTTCTGTTTTTATTTTTTATTTTTCTAGAGATGGAGAATCGGCTGACTGATCGAAACTACCTAACGGTCACTCGAATAATAGAATGATAAAAACGAAATAGACGTCGAGATTTTGGCCCGGGAATTTAAGGATGACTCGATGCTGGTGCATTACACAATACATCCCGCGCTCGATGAAAAGGGGCGCTTAATTCGAAATTCCACAGAAATTATTTCTCTGGAAGGGGACCACCCGGCGAACCATTTCCAAACCCATCGGTTTGACTGGACAAAAAATGAAGTACGGTTCTATCAGAACTCAGAGTTGGTTCATAGTATTTCAAAAAGGGTACCCAAGGTTTCAGGGAATGTATATCTAAATCTCTGGGCTGACGGAGGCATGTGGAGCGGGGCGCCCAGCACAACAGATGTGTTCCTCCGTGTCAAGACAATCACGATATTCCACAATACCACTATGAGTGACGAAGGGAAGGATGAATTGTTCGAATTGCGCTGCCAGAAGGCAGGGGGACGTTCTGGAAGTACTGTGTGCATCGATGGGGACATTGAGAGTGGTAGGATTCCCTCTTCGAAGAGTAAGACTTTAGTTCCTTTCCCTCTATGGGCTCTGGTTATCTTTACTCTTGTTTTGAGTTTGACCAGTTCAACGTTTTGATTTCCCTTTCCTTCTCCTGGTTCCGTTTTTCTTTTTCATTTTTTCTCGTCCTTTTATTCCAGACAAAGCGATACAGTTCTTTGGATGTAGTTTGCATGTATATCAGAAGTTGCTTTCCGCCCTGCATTTTCTCTAGCAGCACTTCTGAACGAATGCTTTTTTTTGGATATATATATATTTTTTTTTCGTGCGCGTGACTGTTCATGTCCGAGCCAAGAGAACTTGTGGCAGATCCTGCATTGCGATTGCTCAAGAATTGAATTTCCGTGCGTATTGATGAGTTGTCCGCCCGCTGATTTATGTAAACACCCGGAGATCTTAGACGTTGCACGCGGATATTGACGGAGGCCGGTTCAATTCCGGCCAGGCCAATCGCAGCACGGCGGGATTACTTGGCGATGCTTGACTTCAACCAACGTTCTTGGGAACCAGAACCAGAATTCTCCCATTACTAGGTACCAGTAAATTGTAACTCGTCGCGAATCGTGACATCCGGCGCCTGCTGTGGCGAGTAGCCGCCATGTGCTTGCAGCCAGCAAGGCCTCTGGATGTTCTTCCTTGCTGAATCCGGGGGTTTTTTACCTACAAGAAGGGCGTCAGATGCGGCTGAGATCGAAGCAGCCCCTTGCTGATTGACATCCGTTGTGACTTGTGGTGGTTGCCTTCTTGATGTCCTCTTTTATCACGGCGCCAACCCGACAACCGCCGCTTAGCTAATCGCCCCGTGACCTGCGGCTCCCAATAGGCCCACGGGTCCGTGTAGATTATATAATCTAAATAGCTTATGT
>JANTQB010000113.1:0-60517 GCA_032988175.1 Myotisia sp. PD_48
TTATAAAAACACACCCCTCTCCCACTGAGGCGATATCCCCAAAAAAACCCCGACCCCCCCCGTTTTATTTTAAAAAAATTCCCCCCCCCCCCCCCCCCCCCCCTTTTTATTTTTGGTCAAGGGCACGAATAAGGGGTTTGGAGTGGGCAGGGTGACGAGGCGGATGGGCGTCATATACTCTGCGATTTTATACGCACGCACGAACACACACACACACACTCATTATAGATGAAACTTGGTTGAATAAACGCATTCATTTGAATTCATTCGCGGACGACCAGCATCCCACATATCAAGCGCAAAATCGGAATAAAGTTGCCTTTAGAAACCATACAATTGGCAATGAACAAGAATTTTGACTCTGCTACATAAAATCCAGATCACCCTCAAGCTCTCTCAGATTTACTTATATTTATGAATATTGATTCGGCATTTGGTCTTCTCCCGGCCTAGCTCCTCCCAAAACTACAATATCGCAGAGGTCTTCCATCACAATACCCTTCTTTCTTTCTCCTATTCAGCCTAGCAAATAGTAGCTACCTCATCCTTAGTGACGGTCTCGCACCCCTTCCTACACGCGGTTGGGCAGGGCATGGTTTCCGTCTCAGTTGGGACATGCAGACATTGTACGGTCGGGCATGGCCTGGTGGTTGTAGTGTACTCGATGCAAGGCAACACAATGCAGGTAGAAATTCCGGGACATTTTTCTGGGTACACGCTAGTGGTGTGTGTGTAGCATGGGTTGTCGCTGGGGGGCTCGCAGCGACGGCCGCAAGGTCGAGGAGGTGGTGTTACTCTCGGGTCTCGCGGGGAGGCGAAGCTATATGGCAAGATGAAGATGTGAGATGATATTTCTAGAGAGAAGATCCAGCACTTCAATGGATGAAGCCACTCTGTTGGAATCAACACGTACCTAAAAGGCAGGGTGGAAGCCACGACGGCAACCACAACAAACAAATTGGAGAACATCTTGCTGGATTTTGGGTATATATATTCTTTTAGAAGCGAGGATGTTTTTGAAGTAATATGATTGCGGGGGCAGTATTTCAGCTCCTTTCTATCCTTTTGGCAGGTCTTCTCATCGTTTTATATATTTTTTTTTACATAGCTGTGCCTCGTCTCTGGCTCCTGACAAAGAATATTCAAAAGCGAGCAGATTAAACGTGCGAATTAAACACCGGGTTGTATACTGCAGCACTTGGCGAGTAGCCAGCTGGACCAGTTACCATTGTGAAACTCAGTCTGGATGAACGGGCGAGCCGAAAGTTTCCTGTTTTCGTCCTCAGGTCTATCAGAAAACGGCTGCGTCGCGGACGTTCTGAGAGCTTGGAAGTCACCGAGAGGCCATGTTGTACGAAACAAATCCGTAAGTCATGACTTTGTGGCTTGTTCATCCTTGTTGGGGATACGGTGCTAGAAAAACAAATATTCCGCATACTATGATTTCCTCGTATATGATTTGTAGGTCAAGACGTTCAGCTGGGCAAGAGAACGGACGTGTAAAGCTTAGAGAAGCGATTTTATATAGCAATACGATTTATGGCTTAAACGGCATGTTTCAGTTATAACTATCCGTTAGTTGGCAGATGGGCCATGGCAGTCACAGGTTTTTGAGAATGGTGCCTGAGCCTAAGCATGGCACATACCCGATTTCCCCTGATCTTGTGTGACGTTAACAGCTGTCCTTTCCGATCAATCTCTTGACCTCGAGAATTCTGACCAGGGTGTTGATGTACGACATGAAGACTTGCAAAGATATGGTTGAGAGAAATTGTCAATTTTGTTTAACGTGGGAACTAGAACACAGGAATTGGCAACAAAAAAAAAGATAGATATCGAAATGTTAACAAACCTCGCGAGAGAGAGCGGAATAAAAGAGACACAAGAAGGACATGCACATTTGTTAGACCCTGCATGAACTGTGTGGGGTATCAAATAACTTCTCGAAAACAAAACAAAAAAAATATTGATGTGGATATCATAGGTCGCGAGTCCGCGGAGAATCAAAAGCGAAGTTGGCTTTCAATATCATCCGCGAATGGAAAATCTCATGTTAGAGTAGATGCACAGCTAATAGTAACGGTCGGACAACTTGGCTGGCATTCTGTCTGGCAGGCCGTATAGCTGGTTTTCGTGGTTGTCGTTGGACAAAGACGGTTTGCGCATGGAATCGAGACTGTTTCTGCTCTGAAGCATTGAAGCGGATCACAGGTTTCAGTCGCAAAAGAGCTGCATCGAATGTTTGGCGATGGAAGGGTAATAGCGGCAGTGTAACATGAAACTGGTGCCTCAGTGGTGACGCGAGTAGTTGGATCAAATATCGTGGTGGAGGGGATTCGCTCCGAGGCCGAGGTAGAAGAAGGCCCAGCAGGTGGCCTAGTTGAAGGCACTTGGATATCCGTTGGTGAAGAAGAGCTGGTATGATCAGAAAAGGCTTAATAGCTGGCAAGAACACTGCTTGATCTGATCATGGACAGGTAGGTACCTACCTTGGACAAGGCATGACAGAGAAACGACAGAGAACATATGCGAATAGCATGGTTGCCTAGAGTGAGTGAAGTGAGCGATCAGAAGTGAAAATTGGAATCTCACTCGTGGTGCTGAAAAAAGCATTAATGATTCTGAAGGAATTCGGCAGATCCATCCACAGATCGGGTTCCTTGCTTTGTTAAATATAAGGCAATCGGCGGCCATCTTACCTCCGCCCTCTGAAACCCGAACCGGGCGATCAAGATGATCTTTTGGTGGCGAGCCTTGGTAATTGTTACAATTACTCCCATGATCCAGACAGGCCTTTAAGGCCGAAGGTCTTCTGGCCAGGGAATGGTTTCAGCCAGACACCACCCTGGCATCCATCAATGCACATCGTAGATACGGGGGAGAGTTAATACGCACTTAAACTCAGTTCACTTGAGCATCAATCCATGGATTCCCTTGTATGGCATACTCACGTGATCTCCATCTCTCCAACTCTCTCACTCTCTAACAAGACCAAACGGCAAACAACATGCAAGGCAACAAGAACTATTAACTAATAACGACAAGAACTACAACTGATCAACTAATCCCTGCTCCCTGGCCACGCTGCAACGCCTGTATCTACCAAGTATTTGGCTGAAGATGAACGCTCAGACTTACTATGAGCTGTATCGTGGCAGCAGGTACTTCTTGTTGTGTGCCTCTCTGTAATTAGAATCCTGGAAGCTAACTGAGGTTTTCCACCATTAGTATCGGGTTGGCTCTCACCGATACTCTTGATGACCTGATTAATGAGCAGCGTATCGAACCCCAGCTTGCTATGAAGATCTTGTCAACATTTGATCGAGTTATCACTGAAGTGTTGGCTGATAAAGTGAGAACCAAGCTGTCGTTCAAGGTATGATGGATAACTCTCCACCTTGCATTTATGGATTGGAGTCTCATTTAGAGCAATACATCCCTTTCTGTTTTATACTGAGGCTAATCTTCTGTGTCTTGATTTTTTTTGTATAGGGACACTTGCATACATATCGCTCTTGTGATGAAGTTTGGACTTTCCTTGTCAAAGATGTCACATTCAAGCTTGATGATCAATCCACGCTCCATGCACCAAAGGTCAAGATTGTGAGCTGCAACAGCAAACGCCCTGGGGAGGCATAATATTTGATGAGCCAAAGCTTGCAGTATCTGTGGGGCTTTTTCAACCATCGCTTCTCATTCATGACAATATCGCAATTTCTTACCGCATATGCATTATCGCCTTTATACGTGGAGTTAGTGGACATTGGGTAGAGTGAATCCACATGGAATTTGAATTTGGAGTTATGAAAACAAGGCGTTAGGAAGGTTTCTACAGGATAATGGATTGTTGTGCAGCTTGATCCTTAAATGCCAATAAATACAACCAGATGGAACTAGGATCTTAAGGACTTCAAATAAATTTCTGTACTTTTCAAATGAACTCATTTTTTTCCTTGGATCTATTCAATAATACCTTGGGCTAGGGTGCATATTTAATCTTCATTAAATTGATTGGCGCAAGTCTACATCAATCAGGCATTGGATGGTGTGCTCCCACCAAGCCTTTCATCAAGCATCAACACCCTCAGAGGTGACAATAAAATACTTAATCAACAGTTCCTATCTCCAGCCACCATTTGACAAACTCGATTTCAAAGCGGTATAAGAGCTGTCTCTTTCCCATCGCTGGTTTACATTCCCAACATGGTCAGATCGAGATGCCTCGGACCTTGCCATGGAAAACTGACCTGAGGGATAGCTCAACGCCTAGGAGCAGTCGGGCGTCCTCAAGGCCAGAGCGTACTTCAAGGGTAGCTACACCAGGAGAAAAACATTGTGCGTACTTGCAATAGCCTAAAAATCGCTATCTTCATTTCTATTACCGCAATATCCTAACCTTGTTTTCCACCTCAGATCGGTCTCCATCAACATCCCCAGCCCGCGAGCCACCTTCAGAGGAGTACGTTAAAACTCCTTACATATAAAGCCGATCTCATGCTAAGCAGTGGACGTTAGGTTTATGGTTGAAGGTCTCGATGGCGATGATCAATATATCATGGTCGAAGATGAATTTCTGGCCACTGCCCAAACATTCACGCGCCATCTACACTACGCAGAATACCTGCGCAGAAAAACCGAAGCAAAATCTCAAAACGCGAAAACTATCCTACGACCTACTGACCCACGCACCCCCATGAGTAACGAGACCCGGAAGAGCATACAAGATGAAATGGCATCTTTGAAACGGCAAGAAAAGTTGAACGCCGTAAAAAAGGATACTGGTAGACCACGAGTCGATTCTGAGTCGGAGGATAACAATGAAAATACTACCAGGGGTAGTGAGTATGATCGTGAAGACGATCCGTGGGTTGGCACGCAGTTGCAGCCTCTGATGGGAGCCGCTAGACCTCACCGTTCGTTGATAGGATTACACAGGGTTCAATCTTCGACAAAAGCGGCGCTGGGATACCAAGCGAATCCTGCTCCAAGGAGTCCTGTTAAGAGGGCCATAGGCGTTGAAGATGGAGGGAGAGAAATCTCGGCCCCTCGATCAAACATATACCATGATACTGTCGACATAACAACATCTGGAGAAGATGATGATGACCTGGCTGCGCACCCCACGCCAAAACTGGAACCAAATACCCCGAAGGTGAAAATTGAAGACCATTACAAGGAAAAACCTACTCCTTGGGACGATAGGAGGGCAACCCGAAAACAATATATGAATACATCCCTGCAGAAGAAACCAATGAGTGCAAAAGCCAGCACAAGTTCAGGCAGTACCAGATCTCGCCATGACCTGGGCTCACCTAATTCTTACGCCCCAGCAACTGCTTCATCTAATATGCAAACATCAAAGTCACGGTTTGCTGACTTCTTCGATGATTTTGATGAGCCCGGCTTTTCCTCTTCCATGACTCCAGTTAAAGAAAGCAGGGAACGGCTCGGAATTACCAATCTTCAGAACAAGGTCTATAAGAAACCGAGAACCGTCGAAATATACGATGCGAATGACAAGACACGGAAAAAACGGCTTAATGAAGTCCCTACATTCCTGTGAATGCATATGGCGAAATAAGATATCGGATCAATGCTTATCTTACAGTGAAGGGGTAGATTTTGACGGCTACATCGATACATATCTCATCAAAGTTACTTGCAAGTTACCAAGTGGACGTTACAATATTTGGATTATCATTCTGGTTGAAAATATTTAGGCTTGATTTTTCACCGAAAACGAGAGCTCCTGAAGAAAAATAATACACAATCATCCATCCATTTCACTAGAGGTATTTATTTAGGATAATCCTTCAGATGGAAACTCTTCAGCTTAACGAATTGGTCGAAACCAAATTTACTCAACGTTACACCCCGTCCCGAGTTCTTCCAACCAGTCCATGCGAGATCCTAGGACATCAAACAACACGGTTAGATATGACGAATAAAAGGCTTGAAAAAGAGGAAGGGCTCTAGGGGATAGATAGTGGTGACTTACCGGGCTTGGATAATCTGCCCTGTTGACGAAAACAGTACCAGCCTCAATATCCTGGATCAGTTTCTCGCCAGTCTCAACATCCTTTGTCCAAACACTGGCAGTCAAGCCAAGATCGCTATCATTCATAAGCTTCACGGCTTCATTGTCATCCTTGACCTTCATGATCGGTAATACAGGTCCGAAAGTCTCATCGGTCATCACCACCATATCGTGTGTGGCACCAGTTAGGAGGGTTGGCTTAACAAAATTGCCAGCGGATGGCATGTTTTCAAAAGTGGAGTTGGCGGGAGTCTCGTCCTTCGCTCCCTTCTCAAGAGCATCATCTATTTGGGCCAGGATGCTTTCCTTCGATCTCTTGGAAATGACCGGCCCGATCTGAGTCTTTTCATCAAATGGGTCCCCGACGCGATAGTTTGACATTGCCTTCTTAACTTCTTGGACGAATGCATCGTATACTTTCTCATGAACATACACGCGTTCGATAGAGCAGCAGCTTTGGCCACTGTTAAAGATTGCCCCATCAACGATTTCCTCGGCTGCCCATGCGAGATCGACGTCCTCGCGGATATATGCGGGATCATTTCCTCCGAGCTCGAGACCCACGTTTACGATTCTGTCGGCGGCGGCCTTCTGGACGGCTAATCCACCCGCAACAGAGCCGGTGAAGCAGATGTGGTTTACTAATGGAGAGCGTATGATGGTTTCAATATCTGTGAGCGAGCCACAGTGGAAGTATTGGAGAACGTCACGGGGGAGGCCGGCTTCGAGGAAAATGGAAGACATTTGTTCAACGACAGTGGGGGTTTGTGGAGAAGGTTTTAAAATAACAGCATTTCCAGCGAGAATTGCAGGGATCAAGCTGTTGACCAGAATTAGGTAGGGATACTATAAGAAAGAGGTTGATTAGTGCTGTGGCCACGTTTGTTAAGTGGACATAGAGGGTGGCCATATTTGCCATTCTATATAGCAGGATGTGCCCATAGAAAAGGACAAACTCACATTCCAGGCAAATATAACCAATACCACACCCACGGGCTCCTTTTTCAAATATCTCTTGAAACCTTGCTCCCGGTCCGTCTCAATCTTGTCTCCCAACACCTCACCCGCCACACGATTTAAGTACTTCCCTCTCTTGATAGCTGTTGTGATCTCAGACCCAGTGTACGCAATTGGACGACCCATCTGTTCGGTGATCTCGCGAGCAAGAGCATCTTTCTTTTTCTCGAGTATGTCCAGAGCCCTGGCGACTATCTCTTGTCGTTGTCCAAGTGTGGTTGATTTGGAGAAGGATCGGAAAGCTTCCTGTGCGATTTTTGGGAGAGATTGGAGCTCATCTTTGGTCGCTCCCGCCCTTGTGAGGATAGGCCCGTTAGTGATTGGGGAGATGGTAGTGATCGTTTCGGATGCCATTGTGAGGACTATGTATCTAACGAAAGTCTTTGCTATAGGGCTTCGTTGAAACAGGTTGGATAAAACTGGGAAGTGAGTAAAGTGATTTGAGAATCAGATCTGCAAGGCGGATGAGCAGAAGGCTTTATAATTAGGAAACTCAGAGCTGGGGAGGGAGCTTGGTCAACCCTGGAGAAATATGTGGGGTTAAGGACCAAATCCTGATAAACGCGCTTATCAAGCTTGGATGGTGGTTGTACAGGGCCTCCAACGCTTCGTTGGCAAGATGTATATATGCACGATCACAGTTAAAGCCTTACCGCCTCGATTGACAGCAGAAATCAGTGTCTTTCCCTGTCTATTCGGGGTGTTTCTTGCATTTACGACAAAATACGCGCGCTGGCTCGCTTTCTGCCCCCCCTCACCGGCCGATAAGAGCGTTGGGATCACGATAAGGGCGCGGGGAAACTTAATTCCGCTTTCCCGGCCGACTTACCTAAAGGGGCAATTTTCATCCAACAAACAATAAGAAGGAGAAGATAATGAAAGAAGAAAGAAAGGAAACAACAAGAAGAAGACAGAGATGGAAAAAAAGACAGTGATGAAAAGAAGAACAAAATGAAAAGAAGACGAAAGAAAAGAAAAGAACACTGCCATAACTATCAATCTAAAGTTACTTATACCCAATAGCTGCTTCCAATTTTTAGCCAGCTCCTACGCTATATGCTCTATATATACCCCATAAATATATCACTCCGCAACTTTCTCAGGGGTTTCCTCCTCCTCAGGCTCTATGCTACTATCTGGTAGATTTTCGCCTGTTTCCCAGTCAACCAGATAGCTGTTTCGTACCATGCCGTTAAATACTCGTTTGTTCGCCCATCTCCAATAGCCCGTAGCCCTCTTCATGGTTTCCCGAGCTTCGTTTGAAATTGCCTCTATATCTCCATATATAGCTTCTGCTGCTTTGGCGACCAGAGTCTTGCGTTCTTTGCTACTCCCGTCCGTTTTCAAACGTATCCCCAATTCGGCGAATATCTCCCTTATCAACGGAAGCTCTGCTTTGTTGGTGCCATTATCTCCATTCTCAGGCGAAGAACATGTGTTGCCGGATGGTTCCGGCCGACGTCGATCCGGAGACTTGCTGTGTTGCTCCTCCTTCTGATTCTGGAGTTCCTGGAACTTTTTCATACAGGTGACGAGAACCGCTTGTGCTCGTTGGGGTGTCATGGAATTGTCTGCGTCTGCGTCCAAATCATCTCCGTGGATTGCCTTATCCACCTTGTCTGTTTGTATAGAGAGAGGAACCGCAGATCCTAGTTTCTCTTGGTGCTTTAATGCCTTCGTTATATCCTTTTCTAGCTTCGTCGCCCGTCTCTGTTCCCGTCGTTCCCTAACAGAAGCGCCTCTCTTCAGTTCGTTACTTTTCTTAACACGATACTCAGATCCTCTCCGGGAATTAACATCGACTCCATCTTCCAACGCTGATCGGCTAGCTATACTTGATCTCCTGGAGCCTGGCTCTATATCCCCATCAATTTCATGGATTTTGTGGATGATCTCAGCAATCTCCTTGTGTCTTTTCATGTGGAGTGCGTTGGAATTCCGGCATCTAATTTTCGAATTGTTATTTAATCCGTCAGAACATGTTGGCAATAATTTTCCACGGGGAGGATGTTCCAAACTCACGGCTCACACGAATGGCTATTTCCTGTCATTTTCAAGTTTTACCATTAGCCGAAGTTCTTCTGATGTGTGTATCTTTGCCACTTAGGAAAATTTACCCATTATGAACATTGTATGATGGTATCTCACGCATGGCTCGCTGTGAGTTCCATAGCAGGTCTTTCGTGCCTTAGGGTTATTCATGCTTGTGCCGCATATTCCACATCCATGCTCTATTTTTAGCAGATTCATGATGGTAGTCAGCTTACCATTTATTCTCAATATTCAATCTGGAATAATACATACCAAGTCCAGGACTGTCTTCCCACTTTGCTACTGCCATGATCACTCGATACTTCAACTTTCGATCGATTTCTCTTCCAAGGTGTTATATATTCGTTTTGTCGATTGGTCTCTCGAGTACTGGTCTTAAAAGCAGAGTCTTGATTTTCAGATGATACGGACTTCTAATTGTGCTGAGCTATTGTCCCCTATTCTACATGGACATCCAGCCTGATTTATATATAGTACAAACTGGTATGAGAGACAGATGGGTTGGTCAACACCATTTTTCCTTTGCATTGAGAGAGCTTTGTTATTTTCGGTCTCCTTTCTTTGGCCAGAAAATCTATTCTGCTCGTGTACTCTTCTTTCTTTACTACGGGAACTACTATCGGTCTTTGTTTCTCGGGAGAATCATTCCGCCCTATTTGCTGTGCATGGACCTCGTTCGCCTACATCCATCGTATTTAACATGAAAAATCCCGGTGATCCGGGCAGATAAATGACATGAAGTCGGGATTTCAGGGACTTCGGTTCGGATCACAAAGCAGAAGCCCATAGCAACGCGATTAGTTCCTAGAAATATACACATCGATATCCGACTAAACCTGCACAATATATTTCACTTGCTTGCAATGCAAACAGAAGGCAATTTCAGTGTTCTCCTACTTTCTTGCAATAATGCCCTTGTTTTACAATAAATGATGATGAACGAACTCCTAATAAGGCTGGCACCGATCTGAATGAAAGCAAAAGAGATAGTTGGATAATGATAACTTTCATTGTTAATAGCAATTTAGATAGTTAATTACCGAACGACAAAATTAAATAGAGAGGGACAGTGCCCGAAATATCATCCACCTCACTCGTTCAACCAAGCGTCGCATGTTGCTGTCGATGCTCTAAATATCACGAACAAGACGAGCACCGGCCCAAACATAAGGGTAATTGCGCTGGTACCAGTTGACGCTGTCGAGAACATTGTTAGCAAATACTTAACCAGGTATTTTTTAGTATTCGGGTGGGGGGCCAAAGGGAACGTACAATGTGGTACGCCCAGCAATACGCGGATGCGTCACCCAGGATCCGCCAAGCATGATATTATGCTTCTCATCGAAGAAATCGGCTAAAAGACAAAATTGTGTCAGAAATAGTACATATCAGACAGGATTGAAGGTAGTAGAAATGGTCCGAAATTGGTATACCAGTATATCCTGGATAAAGATCCATTGCTTCAAATCCTACGTGAGGGCGTAAAACCGAACTTGTCCATTCCCAGAGGCCTCCAAAATCACACTGGCCGGCAAGCTTGTTTCCGTTCTGGGTGACTGGAGTTGGGTGCCAGTGGTTAAACCCGACGTTGCATCCCTTGAGATCAACGTGTACTGGCTGATGGGATGGTGATTGAACCGGTTGGTGGTCCGTCGCCCGTGAATTTGGCTGACCGGTTTCTGGTGGTGTGTCAGGACGGTCCTGTAACTCTGGCAAGTTATAGTTGGGCGATGTGCTGTATGAAAATTGTTAGAGTAAATCTTCAGGGGAATAGGAAATAACTCGAAAAATAAATGATAATATAGTATTGCATACGACGTTTCATTCGAAGTCAAGTTCACTTCTTTGTTTTGATTCAATGAGGAATAATGGTAGATGCTTTTAGCTTCTGCAAAAGTAGGGAGTCGACAACCCATAGATTTGGCGTAATCGTGAAGTTCGTCATAGGAGGCAGCCACAGGCCAGTCCAGAGCCAATCGTAAAGGCACGGGGCCGAAAAAAGTACGAACCGAATACTTAGAAATGAATTCCGAAATGCCGGCCAAAGATCCATGCCCATTCCCGTTGGTAACAGCAGTTGGTACACTAGCACCATTGTTATAGCCATTCTCCGTTTGCCCATTTTGAGCGTTCGCAATCCAAAAGCTCGGTACCTTGGTACACCCATGTTCTTTCAGATACCTAGCATATTCCCCGTTAGTTATTGGCCTCGCTTTCGTAAGGAAACTATGCACAGATACTGTTCTCTGTGGTTTTTCAATATCCCAGCCGAACGAAAACTGGGGAATTCGGTTAGAACCAGGGTTATCGTCCAGACCAATCCAGAGAGTTTGTTCTGGAATGTGAAACCACTCGTTGGGAATTGAATCGTTTGCAGCGTTCAAAGCTAGCTGGTGGAAATTCGGCCTAGGAATCTGTGGGGGAGGCAGTACAGCATGACTCTGAAGAAGCATATAGAAGAATGTTTCCAGGTGCATAGCTTCATGTTCAAACCCTAACCATAGTGCTTCTGGGAGAAGTCTATTAGTCGAATTTAAGGCCTCTGGAAGCAGACGCTCAACCCGCTTCCTTACATCTCGTTGGAATTGCAATATGGCTTCGACTTCTGGCCATTCCTCAGGTACCTCACTGTGATCATGGCATTGATCTGGATTGTCAACGTCTGGATCAATTCCGCGTTCGAAAATATTAGGATAATTTTCAGGTACAGTTAATTTTCCATTTGTTGCACGGGCAAGGTGGATGTCTGGAATTAAATCAGAGTACGTCCAGCGACGAGAAGCGGGGAACAGGTACTGACCCATAAACGTTGGAATATGCCCAAGGTAAAATATCAAAGGGTTTCTCAAGTCAATTGGTTTGGAGAGCAGATCCTTTCGCTGAATCATGGATGTAGTAGCAAGATCCCAGACCTTCCATAGCGCGCGAAAATCTTCGATCCGCGGAATAGTATGGGTTGCATACTCCATTGATGCTTTCAGGAAACAATATGGCTGAAATCGCGATGATGATAGAATATGGATACCTGAATTAACCATGATATTTTCAGTAAAAAGAGGTTCTCAATTCTTTAAAAAGAGCTTGCATGGGGGAAGGAATATATTTACAGTATTGATCCCCAAATCTTGCTACCGGCGCCAATCCAGCTTTTTGCCAAACCTTCTCATATTCATCTTTAGTATATTTGAAAGCTTGTTCGAAAAATATTCTTTCGCCCTGCTTAATCGTAATTCCTTGGAAATTAACGTCCTTCTTCGGAACATAATAAGCTTTGTGACATCCTTCGGTTCGTTTAAACTCTCCGAGAACATCCCATTCGTTGAGTTTGAAGGCCTCAAAACCAAGCACTGAATTTGCGTTTGATAAACCGTTCAGATAGAACTGTCTGGTCACACCTTCGCTGTCATTGTACGCCCTGAACACTTTCTTAGGGTCTTTACAAGAGTCGAGGCCGATAACGATGGAATCCAAAGGTCCCAGCGTCTTGGCGAAGCCGTTTAAGAACTGTACCACATCTGACGGGCTAAAATTGCCAATGGAAGAACCCATAGATAGAATCCACGTCGGCTTGTGACGATTCTCAGGTTTATTGAGCCAGTCGAGGCCATTATCGTAAGTGCCCCAGAGGCCGCCACATTTGACATGTTTATAATCTTTTGATGGGAGTTCGGCAAACGTGCGGCGGAGTTCCTCCAACGACAAATCAAGAGCAAAGTATTCTACCGGCTTCTTGATTCTCTCAAGCTCATTCAGTAAAATTTCGATTTTGCGGAGATTCCTAAACTTGTGGTTAAAATAATCTAGCTCGACGGAAGGGAATGCTTATGTTTCACGATGACCCGGTAAGCGGGCGGTTTCAAGGATAGAAAACACAAACCCACTCCCAAGCTCAACCAATTGAGAGTTCTCAGGGATTCGTTTAGCAATTTTAATAGCACTGGCCTCGAGCACATCGATTTCTGCGTTCGTCAAGTAGTATTCATCCAAATAGGTGATCTCCTCGAAAAGACGGAGCCCTTTTGTATCGTAAAGAAGCATTGTTGGCAGAGATTTCTCTCCTTCACATGCTTTAAGGCCATCGTAGGTGTCCTGCGCCAAAGAATTGTGAAAACTATCTCCGCGGATATCGGTAATGTCAACATAACCTGAACTGAATGAGGGTGACATGATCATAACCACTAGGGAAAGTAAAGCTCGAGGAGGCAATATAGATGGACCATAAAAATCTGATGAAGATTTAATTGGAGCGGGGTTTGATCCCGTTGGCAAGCGAGTAGCCGATATATTTATATATTTTTATTTGCCAGGCCCATTTCAACTGTAAATCTTGGGAGCTCAGGGCGAGTTTGCTAACAGATTGGTCCATTGTATCGGACATGATAGGGAATCAGAACCTAGCTCCGACAAAAGCTAAAGCTGGGGGTTACAGGCAGCGTAGGACAAATAAAACTGGAGATTTTTGGTTCCGCAGTCTCCGCAAAATTGTTGAACAAGGACTGAAAAAGTGTAGTTTGGATGTAAGTAGTATCATCGAGGTGGACGAGGCGATGTCATGGTTGGAGCCAGGTACAGTAGGCATACCAATCATTTGTTCTCTAGATGCCACAACCCTGGCTCCATTCCGCTCAAATCCACCAACCTTGACATTTGATGTGCGGGAGCAAACATTGCTGATTCGTCGCTCGCAAGCATTCCTGTCGTGCACCTGGTCTGGTTCTGGATTGAACGGGACAACCCCACGATTATGACGCAGAATCTGCCAAGGCAAGGTTAAAAATATCAATCCCAAGGGTGCCAACAAGGCACAGTTGACCTGAGATCCATGCAGGCTGGAGATGGCCCGGAAGCATCAAACTCAGAAGTTGGAGCAAAGTTCAACGTAGAGGTGGAGGCCGGTGGTTGTGTTTGCGTTGTTTTGTGTGTTTGCGCGTTTGTTTGGTTTTCCCCGTTTGCATTCCCTAACTGGGAAAGTCGGGAGACACAAACAACTATGCGATGCATCATACATGTCTCAACAGTCAAGATATTCATGCATCGGATATTGGATAATATTGGATGGATGATGCCTGCCAAAAAAGAATGACTCAAATGAACGATTCGGCTGAACTGGGGCCCACTAACTAACAAACTCATTGTGAAAGAAGGCTTAGTTGACTATTTAGGAAAAAAGCCATTTTTTCTGTGGCACAACAATATATTTGTCCCTCTGACAATCAAAGGGATGCAGACACAGTGAATAATTCCATCAAGAATAGCATACACTGCAGCCTTCCGTTTGACACCGTCGATAGCCTTGAAAACAAAGGAGAACCTGACTATATTAGGTGGATGAGTTTCAACCGAAACCATCATCATGCCCGAAGCTCACGTCACATCACCGCAAACAATTTTTTCAAGCCTTAGTTCGCACGGAAGGACAGCCTAATTGAAACCCCGTACTCAGGAATCAGTACAAAAAAAATGGAATCCCATAGCCCGCTTTTCGACACTTTGACTAGAGATACTTCAAGGACATCTTTGGCTGCTATGTTCGACCGGATTATTAAAGATCGAAACTCAGCACGGAAATGTCTTGGGCTTGCTGTTGATGTCATCCATGAGCTTGAAACTTACGCTGCAGAGCTCACTTCAGTGCTAGCCGAAACCCAAGCCACATTGGCTGAACACTTAGGTGGCAGCCTAAACAACTCTCTCTATACGAAATTGACCAGCCAAGTCAGCCCAGGAAACCTGATATGGATTGCCGACACCTGGATTTGCTTTCCTGCCAATGAGAGTCTCTTAGGAGCCGTGGAACACAAATGGATGCGTGGTGAATTGCAGCGTGCTCTGAACGATTTGGACGGTATACTGAAAAGCACATCTACCCTCGAGGACAACATGAAGTGTGGCCTTCTCCATGCTGCGATGTTATGCTCCTGCGACCAGCCCGATCAAGCATTGAAATTCATCGATCAAATCTTGAAGCAGTGTGAGGAACATCGCTCTAACAACTGTGTTTTATCGGCCCGCGAAATCAGCGGCATCGCCCATTTTTTGCGCGGAAAGGCCTTCATGCTTCTTAAGGACTGGAACGAAGCCTACTGGGCGTTTTCTAGGGCGCTCTTCGTGCCAGGTTATCAACATAAGGCAACTGAGTTAAAGGCCAGAGTGTGTCTAAAACTTTGTGAGCCGCGAAATCCTGCACCAACTAATCAACAACGGGGGCATTCCAGACGTGAAACCCATCTCGTGGATTCTGATTTCTCTTGGGAGGATGATGAGATTGCAGGTCTTAACGAAATTAACGATGTTTGGTATTAAGCAGTCGTGTCTCAAGGTCATCAATCTCCTTTCGGCTTTCCTAATTCTTTCTCCCGTTCTTTTTTTTTCGCCTCCCTCTTTGAAGTTTGGATTCCGTTTTTATGGATGGATAGGGGCAACGGGGAGAATCTGAAATGTCGAAAACATACGGAGTACGGTATTGCGTAAAGGGACTGGGTTGAAATAGCTTGTTGACAATGTTGATTCCGTACACAGGAGGGGTAAATACAAAACTACACTATTCATACTTTTGTTCCGAAGGCACAAACAAACAAACCATATCTTCCAGCTGACTTCATGCACCGTCTAGATCTAGATTTTCATTACGTGTAGAAATAAGAGATATATTTCGATCACAACCACAAGCCAACCTGAAAAGAAAGTCTCGGGAAACGACGAACTTTGCCTAGGAACCAGACTCTTCGAGTATGGATACCAATTATGACTTTAGAATACCAGTACCTCGAATCTTCCATATCTGGCGAAAGAGGGGAAGGAAGCCGGAGTGCGATCGAAATTTCTTTCTCTAGATAAATTAGCTGTTAAATATGTGTTTCCGCAGTTTCACAGAATGATTAATAATGGTTTGAGGATATTCAAGCGATTTAAGTGAGTACTCCTCTTAGATAGAACGTTGTCACCTCCGAATGGCAATCTAGGTTGTTGTATTCTGTAGCGAGTAATTATATGCTAGTTAATTAGTTAGCCTGTTGCTAACTGTGTTGAATCAAGTCTTTTAAGTCCGGGTTGCTCAGGGTAGAAATGGAGAATCTTGAAGTTTAAGACCTAGGCTCTGATCAGACTTCTGCTGGTCGAAATACCTGCCTCATCCAACTAGTTATGCGAGTGAGACACAACTTTTCTCAATTTCTATATGTCATAGAAACTTGAATCTCCACATACTGAGCGAGTCTTCGATACTTTCCCAGCAAGAAGAGAATTAAGGGTCTACGGTTGCCTAGCCATCGCCATCGCCGTCTCCCACCCTGAAGAATGCTTCCAAAGCATAAACGCCCTGACCTGACAAGAGGAAGAGTGCTTGACAGGGTATTTCTGCACCAACTGATTCTAACAGTCCAATTCTCGGGCATCTTGAGGCCCACATAGAGGCTTGACTCCCTGTTTCTCCACGCTGAACGACGCTAGCACTGGCCCACGGTCTGATCAATAGTCAAGTTCCAAGTATTCAGGATCTCCTTTCCCACACTTGCTGTTGGCATCGTCGGTTGGTGATCTAGAGGAATACACTGTTTGGGATGATTGCAGTTGGGTCAAGATCTCTGGGAGATATGCTTGGAAACTACCAAGATTAGGTAGTCTGCATATCCTAGTTACTCCGTACAGCCTGCGTATTCATCAGGAGAAACCAAATCGTCGAACTCTACTTCATCTTGTCCCTGAACCAATCTGCTTGCACGAGTTAGATATCAAATCATACATACCAACAGCTCTGTTGGTGTTTTTAGCCAATAACCGCTGGTTAAGTGGGAACCCCTAATGTCTGTCAAGCGAATGCTAGCGGGCCTCGCTACCGCTAGCTCCTTTCCAAGGGAATAAAAGTCTATGGGCCACCCCATAACTACTCCGTACTCCGTTCTCCGAACACACAAGCACCATTAGCACCATGAATTTCCCACCCGGCTATCCTTGTTGCTGATCAACATCTCATCGCCCAACCGAGGATCCTACTGGCAGAGAGATTCTCGTCTCGTGTTTCCACCAGGATATTTTTTGCCCCAGTCAAGACGCTAGAATGGTCCCAAAGCAGGGGCCTGGTTTCTTTCGGGAAATAATAAGGCTCAGGAGAGCTCAGTGCGGAGATGGAGCAGACTCCATCTGAACCACTCCGTACTTTGTACAAGCAAAATGGCCAGTTCCAACTACTCCGTCCTCAATTTCCTGGTTATCCTCCGTGTTCGGAGTCCAGTTACTGTGTCAGGGTGTATGTACGTACACGGCTTGCAAGGCCTGTTCGATTCCTTCAGCGAAAGATGCATTGAACCCTAGTCCAAACGCTAGACCCTGTTAGCCCTTCTCACCCGCCTTTGACATTTCACTCACTAGCCCCAAGGCGATTAAATGGGGAATGGAGTCGAGCGCCATGATACTTTTCTGCCTCCTTCAAGCAAAAATTTGCCGTTCAAACTTCTGTCAAACAGCCACATACTTTACGCCAAAACATCCTAACAAAGCCCGGGAGACGGCAGAGAAACTTTCGTCATAGAAATGGTCCTGTGAACGGAGCCCGCACTTTGGGGTAGTTATAAACATGCCCCAAAAAAAGCATCACCACCCCTTACCCGTCCTAACCCAACCGACCAGGAAGCGACCAGGTTGGGTCTCAGGTTCCCGTTAAAGCTTGTCACCTCTCAGTTCGCCGCAATTTAATTCTCGTCTCTCGGAGTTTTTGATTTTTTGATCCTTTGGCTTTTTTCCTTATTCTCTCTCTCCCAACATTTCAATTCTCAACAGCCTGGTGGTACATCTGTTTGCCCGAAACTATGCCCCCAGTTTCCGAGTAGTATACAAGATCAACCCCGTTCAGGGCCAGCAAGTGGCTATGGGAATAGTTGAACCCATTTCAAAAAAATAATCAACGGCACCTAATCGCATAGTTTACGGTCCGAACGGCAACGAACCTTTCGTGACCCATTTTGCAGGAGGAGATCACATCTACAGCGCTATAGAAATGGCGAACTACGGGTTTCCGACAGCTGATGTTCCTAGCCGGGGATATCAGGCCTTCATAATTGGCACGGTAATGGTAATTGTTGCAGGAATATTTGTTGCTGTGCGTTTGGCTGCAAGATTCAATAGAGGTGGAATACAGGTGGATGATTGGATGATTGTGGTATCATTGGTACGTGTGTGGGCAAGCAGATACCAACACCCCTCTCTATTGGTTTGCTAATTTATCATAGATTCTTTCAGTATTATTTACTACATCCCATAACAATGGTGAGTAGCCTTCTGATATTTCCTGTCGGTTTAGCATTTGTCTAATTGCGATGATAGCTGTGGAACATGGACTTGGGAAACATAAAGACGATTTACTTGACGAACAAATGAGAGCTGCGCTCAAAGTAAGATCTTTTTTTCTCTATTCCGTTGGACCGTTGATGAATATGTCTGAACTTGCGCTGACGTTTTGTTCTTTCCCCAGTGGGTATTCACTGCTCAGGTTCTCTACAAAATTATCCTAGGATTCGAGAAACTATCGGTCCTGTTCTTTTACCTTCGGCTTTTCTATGTCGACAAAAAATTTCGTGTAGCCTGCATCAGCGTTATCGTATTTGTGATAGTCTCCAGCATTGCATATATCCCACCGACAGTTTGGCAATGCAGCCCCATCGCTGCATTCTGGGACCGATCCATTCCACACAAATGCCTAACGCCCCTTCCCATTTGGCTTTCATATGCCATTATCAATATTGTTGCGGATATAGTAGTTCTCGCCCTCCCGATCCACCAGGTTCTCAAGCTTCAACTTAGTCTCCGGGACAAGGTTGGAGTTATACTCGTGTTTGCACTGGGTGGCTTGTGAGTGCTAATTATCTTGATATGTATTGAGCAACCGCTCTAAACAAGTTGAGAACTAATCGTCCCCGCTCATAGTGTCTGCATTACGAGTATAATTCGAACGACAAGTCTCCACTCATCTTCTAAGGTGAATGATGTAACGTGTATGAAAAGCCGTGCTACCTCTTCACAATCCCCCAAGTTCTATGCTGACAACTTTTTTTTACTTTAAGGGGCAACCATTCCAATTATAAACTGGACTTCTATCGAGGTCAATACAGGCATTATTTGTGCCTGCCTCCCCATGATTCGTCAACCACTCTCCATCGTGTTCCCACGCTTGTTCTCTCGAAGCACCAACACACCATCCAAACCCACGGGAGGATCATATTATAACGCTTCTCGAAGACCCTCTCGCCCCACGCGACGAAATGGTGGCCCATCCCTAGCCACCATAGACGGGGCGCCGTGGGCCACGACAAACGATGAGAATATTGTACTCACATCTGTGAAACCGGGTCGAGATCCTGTCGTCCGCCGAACTGAGAGTGAGGAGAGAATGATCGGCGGAGATGTAGCTGATCCAGGCACCAACGGAATTCTAAAACGGATGGAAGTCTCAATTTCTCAGACAGCGAGATAATAAGAAGCGGGCCTCGATATTCCGTTTACAATTTCTCCGCCATTTTATCTCCTACTATATATATTATATTTACAATCTTTAATAAGCAAGGTCAATGTCTTGACTCGATTGAGAAACTATCTCACACAGACTTACAGAGTATGTACTACTGTACTGGCAGGTTCTACGGGCACTGGGTAGGTCGTCAAAATATACGGAGTACGACAAATTCTCACATATAATATTTCTTTTCTTTTTTTTTTGTCCTGGTTGTTACGGTTTATCAAAAGACTTGTATACCCTTTTCCTAATTTGTTCATTCATTTTCCTACGGTGGCTTCGGTGGCTTAAGCGGGGTTCGGTTCGGAGAAGGAGGACTTTGAATAACAATCTATATCTAGTTTCTAACGACATTTGATTTTTTTACCTTGAACATAGAATCCTTAAGGGAAAAAAGGTGTTTCTAGTTCATTTTCCCCCTTTTTCGAATAATCCAGACAGGCCGAAACCCAATCAACCAATGATATATTTTCATGGACACTGGTAAACGTGGTATGCTCGTATCTAGGCTTTCACACGTGGAAGAGCGGTTGAACTGAATCGCCGTCTGCCGCTTGGCCGGCGTGGCGCAGGCTGATCGCCAATGAGCGATGCTGCAGATGTTGGATCAGGTTTAGCCCACCACTTGAGAGACTAAGTTGAAGTTGACTCTTATGGATGGGGGGAGTTGCAAGCTGATTAGCTGCTTGAGAAAAAACAAAAGACACCAATCGGTAAACCATGTGCCGTCTTTGTGGCCCCAAGTTGCGGCACACAAGTTTCATCCTTTGGAAAAGAAACCTTAGGAACATTCGAGGAACGACTACGGAGTAACCGATGGCTGACACTGCAGCCAGAATCACAATCATGATGCATTGCACATCACAATCTTGTCGCTCGACCCCTCATGCTCCGCTGTCTAGGGAGCGGAGACAAGTTTAAAACCGGCCCAATTGAAGTTTTCTTTCGTCAGTATTATACTTTTTTTTGCGTATCATGGAGAGAAGAAGGGTGGCATGAGGCCTTTTTGTGTGTTATAGAAAGAAAAGGCTGTTGGTTAGCGTTGCTCTGAAGCGGATTGGCACGAACGGGATCATCGCAAGACTGATTCTGTTTTCTCTTGTTTATGCTAACTATATTATATCCATCGCAATGAGACTAGAATCTGTAGTTGTGTCTAAGCCCGGACTTGATCTGAGATTTCAAAAATTTCCCTCCACTGACTGATAGATAGTGTGTGCAATTTTCCTTGATCGGAGGGAGAAGGCAGTGTGGAAAAGGTTGCTCCACATAGTTACCGTGGTATGCCCTGGCTCCTCGGCTTCAACCCATGGATGAAACTAATTACTGGAAGGGTCCGGCCGGGCGATGGAGTGTTTCCGGCGCTGGACTATGGAATACTATACTCCGTACGGCACATCTATGGTACCCAAGTGGATACCGCCCAACTGCACGGAGTACTATTTTTGAATTTAAATTGGATGTAATATTAAACTATTAAAATAAATATAAAATCCAATCCAGACCCAGAATATGAGCCATTGAACTGATTCCACTAAAAGATCAGCCTCAGATACCAGTTATGCATCAAACATGTCTACATGTACGTAAACCTGTCACTCTCTCGCTGCGTGGCAATAACGGGACGTCAAAAAAAAAGGCTGGAATTCCGTATCAGCTTGGAATCATTAATCAAAAGGGCAACGAGGCTGAAGGATCAATCACCCCTCCAGAACTTAACTATTCAAAGGAGAAAACAACGGTGAAAAAGTACACTGACCCATGCCAGTTAATATGCCAAAAGCATTTGATTGCTTTACGACCGGACACCACAGCGGGATAGTCAAGTAAAGACGACACCGTCCGTTCAAGTTGTGCATACATTCACAGTACGGAGTATAGAGAAAGCTCTCGAAATCAGCATGTCCCTATCCCCACCAGCCATGGAGGATAACATCATTCGATCTCGTTCTCAAGAACGACAAATACAAAGGCCAGAGAGGGTGAGGATAAATGCTCGTCGCAGAAATCCACGCTTGGGTCGTCCGCTGGCTCCAATCCACGGTCGACAGAGGGACCTCTCTCCGGATACCGATGATTATGATGATGACCAGGGCGGGATCATCACTTCCCACAAAGATCTTATCCCCGTCATCCCAACCACTGGGCCACCCACTGATCTGGATGGTCATCCCTTCAAAGACAGACTCGTCCAAGTACTCTTTCGTCGTCCTCAGATCTACGTGACCACCCACCCCGCAACACCAGTCAACTTCAGGCATTGGCTTACTTTACTCGAACACTCCGTCCCAAACCGATGGCACAGCTTAATTGTTCTTGAGGACGAGTATCAATACAAGCGAGGCGTTTTGAGTATTTCCTATGACCCACGGCCGGAACAACTTGATGTTCCCTGGCTTTGTATTAGTGTGGCCCTGCAAACCTAGGTACTGAAAGTGAACAAGAACAATGCCCATAAGCTAGTGTACCTTTCTGTCCAGCAGACTCTGGGTGGACAAAGGGATGGTGCAGACATTAGAACAGAGATATATAGAATTGTTAAGAGTGGGAGTCGGGACGAGGCGGCCGCACAGGCCTTTTATGCTGCTGGAGCGTTGAACTGGTCTACCCTGTTTACATGTGTGATGAGAGACGGAAGACAGAATGAGACAGAATTTAGGGCCGCGTTCGATATGTATGAGCGGGTTGAGCGCCTGGATGATCTAATCCCTGATGACGAGGAGTATTATAAAGACAAGTCTATTTCGGAGGATGAGAGGAAGATCAGAGTGTTTTATTGATTGAGCTTATTGTTGGATCTATCAACATCAATTTGCTATTCTAGTATTTATTTATCATTTCCTTCAACAGCAAATACAGCAGCAAATACTTGTGTATACCCCAGTTAGAAGGATTTCTTCTTGTTTGATCCTCCAGTCAAGCAGGAAAATACTACAATGCCCGCCCGCATCATGTAGTACCTCTATGGATGTATATAGGTTACATGGGACCAGACAATGCCACTGCAGTAACCACCATAGCAAAGTCAAGCCGACTGGAGATGGGGAAGGAAGGGAATGGATTTGAAATCGGACAATAATCACTAGGTAGCGCTTGTATTTATCTCTTTCTCAACCTAATAGAGGTTAAGTCTGCAACTATTTATTGTCATTGGAATTGACAAAATACGCCTATAGTGGAATATCCCACAGATCCCCATTCGTATTACCACTGGATATTAGTGGTACTGTATGCGAAAACAGTGAGAGTGCAACCTGTAAGGCTCCGGTCTTCTTGGAAGAGGGTCAAGTTTCCTTCCTGATCAGCAGCTAGATGTCCCCTTCATCTAATGTCTAGAACACAAAGAGTGAAAATTGGAGGCCTCTAACCTCGTGCCTGGAGCAAGGGCATGAATTGAGCAGCCGGTACCTCCACAACAAAAGAAATATCATTAAGGCCTTGTCATATCACATTATGTGTTCATGTGAGGATATCTTGAATGGGGATTTCCCACAAGAAGCTAGCACAAAGCACGGCACTAATCCCCATGGTAGTTGCCATTAACAAATTAACCGCGTTGTTGTCTAGAATATCATGACCGGTTTCAACTTTACGGCTCTCATGCAAGCCTTGAGGCGGCAAGCTGACACTCTCTGGAATAGATGGGCGACGAGGCAGAAGAGCATTGGCAATATCTTCAGCAACGCGGACTCGGCTTCCTTGACGGACTGGAACTTCACCTGACACAGATGAAGTAACCTCACCAGGGTGAATAAGGACCTAAATAAGAAAGAAAACAACTTAACAGGCCGCTCATGTAGGAGGAATAGGGACGTGACACACTTTTTGACCCCCACTACCCTCTATTACCCTACCAGAACGCTTGTCAACAACAGTAGCTTGAAATAGCCCACCGAGAACACTGTCCAAAATACTTCCGAGTGTACCACATGCAGTTATTGCGGCAATCCAAAGTAATTTGCTCTTCGAATCCCAGCCATGATTATTGTGAGGAGACAAGTCTGTTGAACAGAATGGGAGTAGAAGAGAAGTGGCAGCAATTGTTAGAGCTCCCAAGGCACCGGCAGCTAGTCCAGTTAGTGTGACACCGCCATTTGTCCCACGTGGCACTTTCCTTAGTGTTAGAGACGTGATGAGTCGGGGTGAAGACTTGGATAATATGCCAAGTTCACTTGAGTATGTATCGGCGGCAACAGCTGCATAGACTCTATATTCCCATATGAAGGTTAGAATCGGCCTAAACAAACACATGGCATAGATATTTTATAAACTTACGCAACGATGCCAACCATCAAAAGGCTGTTCGAAGAACCATACTGGAAACAGAGCTGAGACGCGTTTTTCCTCCTGTATATGAGAAGTATATCAAGTAGAATTAGAAGCGATGCGGCGGCTGAATTCGCGAGGACTTGAATGTGTGTTCTAGGGCCCTCTCCACCTCCTAAACCTGTTGCTGATACGGTCAAATTTGCTTTGATGTTGTGTTTGATCTAGATATGACAGACGGAATTAGCATACGCCTATCACAGAGAAACATGCAGTCATACCTTCGTGACTCTAGTTCCACCCAAGAAGAAAACAACAAGAAGGGCAAACGGCACAGAAGATGGATGTAAGGCGTGGATTATGGCTGTGAGCGCTGCAAAAATAATGCCCAGTGGCGTCAGTGATTTCCGCGACCAGGCACGGTAGACCAGTAGAGCTGTTGCTGGGATGGCAATCGCGGGCTTCATGGCGGAGGAAGCTTCGGAGATTATCTATCTGTATAGACGGCAGACCAGGCTTGAATATTCCAGCTGCAAGTTCAGCAGTCTATATTCATCCTTGAGATATTAATTATATTTAGCAGTAAATTATGCTGTATCACGAACTTGTTCATATAGAGTTCACGTGATCCAGGCTGGCTTAGAGAGAGTTGAAGCTTGAGTTGAGATGCAAGAAAGATGCATCTCTTCAATCTGTCAACATCAATCACAGGAGGATGAACAACTTATCCAAAGGCATTCATTCTTTAATCTACCTAGGTATCTATACTACTAACTGAAAAGCCAAACCCTCCACTGTTTCCGTGTCCGGCTAATTGTCCATCTGGAACACGCCCTCATCGACCCCGTCTTGGCCTTTCTCGCCATCACTCGACTTCACCCTTTTCTTCTCACTTTCTCGGGCCTTCTGACTTCTCTGTTTCTTCTGCTTTATGATCCAGTACCAATCGCGCTCCTCGTTGACCATCTTCTTGTCTTTTCGCTCCTCGTCGCTCACCCACGGATCCTCGTCTGGCTGACGCTTGCCAAACTCCTGGATGAACTTTCGCTTCGCTTCCCCACCATCGTTGTGTTTAGCCCACATGCAGTCCCAGCAAGGTTGATCGAAGTATCCCTTGCAAATTGCGTACGGCTCGTTCCAGTCGTATTCTTGCGCCTTTGGACATTTCATGCCTGGTGGTGAATCCTCGCATTCTTTCCAGCCGACTGTTCGCTGTTTATAGCAACAGGCGTACTTGCGATAGATACGCCAGCACATCTCTTTGTGGTTTCCGCTCCTCGGGATTTTCTGGATTTTTTTTGATTTTCTTTCTTTTATCTTTCCGATAATGATATTTGAGGATTCTGTATATCCGATTCTCATTAGTTTTTCTTTTTATTTTGCATTGATCCTCGCATCGAGCGAGGCGCCACCTAGCCCCTTTTTTCTTTTGGATAGATAGGGATGCTCGTACCTTGATGTCTAAGAAATAAGAGTTCTAAACACGCTCTTAGTGGTTCTGACAAAAGGACGCCGGTATATCGCAGCTTAGGAACCGTCGCTCTTCCCCCGGAAGATCGAAGGGTACAAGATTTTCTTTCGGGTGTCCAACTAGGAGATAAGAATATTTATCTAGGGATTTTGAAATGGCACAGTAGGAAGCTTTCGGGGCGGTAGAAGGCAAAAGAAAGAAGAAGAAGGTGAAACCGCACCATTTTAGTTGTGAGCTGCTACTTCCTTTATAATGTCCATTACTATGAACGAGTGAATGGCCTGGCACCCGTCACTACTTCTCCCATGGGCGGCTAGCGGTCGAACCATGGAAATGAACTACAAACTTTCCTTCTCTTTGTCTCCCAGGACTGCCTTGACTGCTCTAACTGCCTAAATGAAAATAGGCTGACCCTTGCTACCCTGTGCGGAAGAGCAAACTCCAGGCAGCGAGCCGCCTACCTAGCTTGGCCTATTTAAGGAACAAACGTTAAAGTATCTATTCTATAATTACTGAAGGCATGGTGGCCTATCTAAGTAGTAACTAGTACCCAACACACTGAGATCTATTACACGTTTTTGCGAGTGCTATCACCGAATCAAGATGAGTCTTGCTACTTGCGGATCTCACACGAGTAATTAATATCCTTTAATGCCCCTATGTATCACTGACCTCATCTAGGTGTCGCTGTCGGTTCGCTGATAGTTCCTTGAAATTAAGCGCCCATGGTTAACCGCCCATGGCTTCTTGGTGCCGAAAACACCATGCTAGGAGGAAGCTAAAATTAATGCGAAACCGACTATTAACTATTTATTTGATGTTTCATATTCGAGAATAATATATGGTACAAAAATCCTTCTGGTACTAAGTACATTATTTATTTTGTAAGCAAGTCTGATCTCATACACCCGCAACTATGGGGAATAGTTGGCTTGATATCCAAACGGAGAGAGGGGAGGGAAACAGAACAGCGGAGAGGTAAGACAGGGATGTAGGAAAGATAGCAAACATCGGAATATATAAGTGGGTAATTTTGAACAGCGAATGTGCTTAATTAAAAAGCGGGATAAACAGAAACATTATATGGCACATAAACCAGTATCCTTTTCTTTTGATACACACCCCATAAGGAAGATCTTTCGCTCCAAGCGCCTGAACACAACATAGAAATACAGACCTGGCATCCGTCTAGTATGCCGGTGAAATGAAACCATAAAAAAGAATTGCTCACCCCCAACCAAAAAAATGCTAGTATAAATACCGATCATGACACGGAAAAGAAAATCGAAATGTGATGAACGAATAAGGGGGATTCCAGAATCATCGTAGTTGCAGAAGATAATAAATATCCAAGACACGTGCGTAGCAATGGTGAGAAGAGGACCCAAAGAATTCGCTCAAGAGAAGAAGTATTCGCTCTCTTTCAGTCTCGAAACATCGAAGCTACCCTTGACAGGTACAGGGCGGAATGTAAGCGGCAACCAAACCCAAACATTGACCGATCGCTTCTTCTTTGGCTTGGCCACAGTGTCCTCGCCTAACTCTACATCTGCCTCCAAATCTAAATCAGATTCGGGAAGGATGCTGTCATCCGCGCCCAAAGTGGCTTCGATCGCCACCTGCTCCTCTTGAGGGGACACATGGCCCACGCCGGCAACACCAAGAGATTGAGTTGCTACCAAGGCATCTTCGCTATCCCTGGCACTGGCAAAAATGGTTCCGGCAGTTACCATTTCCTGCCCCTTAGCTTGGTCGGCAGGGTTATCTGACTTAAGTAGTTGAATGCGCTCGTACTCGTCCAATAGCTCGGCAATTTTGGCTCCTTTGACAGATCGTCCTTTAGATTTGCGGAAAGCTTTTATTTGTTTCGCGATCGTGGAATTCGGTCGGATTTGAGCGAGATAGAGACTATTGGAATGACGAGCGTCAAACTCTGCGGCTAGCCGTCCCACGATGTCATCTGAGTGCATTCGAATGAAGGCATCACGCAATACGCCGTTCATAGTGTCGATATCGCTTGCATGCGTCCAAAACGAGTCATGGACGGCCGAAAAGCTGAGGCCCAACCTATCACATTCAATTGCCGACAACATCATGTGGGAAGCGTCTAAGGAATGAATGAAATTCGGTGGAAAGGCTTGTAGTTGTTTTCTTCGGTTAACAACATCGGAGCCACTGGTGTCTCTGATGGTACATAGCTGCAAAGTTGTTTTTACTTGTCGAGATTTCAAGTCCCTATATGGTTGGACAACTGGCATTTTTAACGGGGTGGTCCAAACAACAGGATTTCTGAACTGGAGCATCTTTGAATGGTCAGATTTGGGCGCCGCTGCTTCACACTCAGCCTGAAGGCTTTCGATTTGCTGTGGGTTGATAGATCGTGATATTCGATCAGCACAGTCTCCTAGCCAAAATTGAATATCGTGCGCTCCGCTGAACATAGAATTCAACGCGGAGAAGATAGCTCGGGCAACATGAACAGCACATTTAGAAAATGTTTCTGTTTCTGTGAGGTCGGGGTGGAGATCCTCGAGTTGTCTCCGAACCTGCCTGGTTGCTCCAAGAAAAGTCACGCCGTAGACGTTTGTCATGACTGTCTGTTTCACAACTTTTCGGGAGATCTTGCCTTCAAGTAGCTGGGCAATAGGGTCACCTGCCTTGGCGTCTCGTGCAATAGCAGTTTTGACGTGTTCAGCAACTGCAGTATAAATGTCTGATGGACGGTCACCCGGCTCAAGGTTAACTTGGCGAGCTCCAGCAGTGTCACCACCAAGAGCAGCGTAGTGTTGCAAACCATTGCAAGAACCGTCTTGGTGAATGGGCAAGTGAGACGCGTATTCAGTTGGATCTTCTAGTAGTAGGGCATTTTTAAGTTCGATGCAGGCAGCCAAGCATTGGAAAGGATCAGCGGCTTTCAACCACCATCTCCGACCGTGCAACCCGTTATTTGCTGAATCAAGGATATCCTCAAGGTTATCCATCGCAAATTGTTCTCGTTCCTGAAAGCTAGCTTTGTCAAATCCAGCCACGTTGGAGAGATGGATTTTTAGCCATCTGAGTCCGCGTTCTCCGAGAGGCTTTCCTTCGCTGAACATAAGTAGACCGCGAGAATTGTCTGCTCCCATCTGGTTAAAATAGGGAGGAAGGGGATATGCTCTGCCACGGAAATCCATATTGTGAGGTAGATAAAACGTCTCAGCCAGGTATGCTCGCGCAATCTCCATTTGAAAATTCATGTAACAACGTTGCGAATGGTTGGACATTTTTTTATTCTCAACACGCCTCTTGGAACGGTAGTAGGCTCTAATAGTAGCAGAATTATCCTGGTCTGGCTTTTCCGGGAGCTCGATTGCAAGCTCAACGGGGACGATGTTAGCAACTTCCTCCCCGGAGTTCCAGGCTTCAAGCATCACATCAAATACAGGCTTGTTGATCTTCCAGCCTGTTTTTCCAAGGACTGTTAATCCCTTGTAGATTTCATCAAGGTCCCCTCGAGCGGCGGCTGCTTCGAGATAGTCGGATTGAGAATCATCTCGCCGAAGACGTACAACAGGAAGCTGTTCCGTCAAAAATCCCCCGTCACGGATCGAACTCCATGGTTTCGGCTCACAGACCATCGGTAAATATTTCGCTAGTAACGCCGATCCAGGCTCTCGCTGCAGTCGGGTGACGAGTTTAGGGTGTAGACGGACGTATCCAATGTTACGGCCTCGCTGCAACTGGTAAACGTGCCGAAATGCAGGCTCTTGCGTTATAGTCTTCTCTTGAGACTCAGGGTGGACATGTGTCACGGGTACTCTGGCTGTCGAGAACAATATTGAAGCTAGCAATGCACCAACTTTGATTTCAACCACAGTAGGCCAATCCGAAGGCCCCTTGCTGTCTTTGTATTTGCGAACATAAGCCTTGAAAAGATCTTCCGATCTATGCAGCTTCATATCGGCAAAGATTTTACTGACGAATTTTCGATGTTTTTGGTCAACCACGTCATCAAGAACATTCTTCTTTATGTGTTCAATAGCATACTCATCCCGGATGGCACGGCCCAGAGACATCGAAAGGGTTGCTAGTTTAATTCCTTTGTCTATACCAGACTTGCCAATTCCATTTAGTGCTGTTAAAATGGTGATCGCTGCTAATTTCTCAGCGCCAATCGCGGACAAGAAAGGCGAATACTCGTATCTATCGCTTTCTTCGGGGGTCAATTTGGCCTTTGACTCGCATTGCTTTGCGAGTGCTAACTCACGCTTAATATTTGCGTAAACAGCTTCGTACCAGGCATATAGGTAGACTCCCAGGTTTGCTTCATGAAAGTGATAGTCTCCGTTGGCTAGTGCTGATGTGCTCTCCGTCCGCCAACGTTCAACTGCCGATTTTATGGAGTCTCTTTCTAGTCGTTCTTGCCTCGCCCGAGCCAGGTTTCGTTTCTGTTCCTCTGAAGTTTGCCCTGAAAAACTAGGTTCAACTGTTGTTGATCCAGCGGCAAATAAGGAAAGGGAGTCTTTCAATGATGACAAACCCAGTCCCTTCTGTTGTGTGGCACGAACTGCGTTTGGCGGAAGGACAGTTTCATCCTTAACATGGGGTTTGAGATCAAATTCTGGCTCAAATGAATCTAATTCCGGTTCCAGTTCTCCGTGGATATCGGACAGGTTTTCGAAACATAACTATATTTTATCTATCAGTCATCTAGTATACCAGATGATCCGGTGTCAACTTTCAACTTACCTGAGAAAGTAATCCTAAATCTGATTCGGGCAGGATCCCGGACTGCAAGACGTCCTCACCGATATCTCGCTTGAGGGCCATCTTCCAATATCGACGAACTGTACGTTCCTGTTTTTGTCCCACCAACATACGTAGAGCCATTCGCAACATCCAAGCGAAAGTTATGGCGTCTGGCTGGGCTGATAAAAGCTGCATGTCGACCTCAAACCATCTTTGAGCATACCACACTAAACGAGGCTGTCTATTGACAATCATATAAGACACCATTGATCGTAGAAACTTATTATGAAGTACCAATAATTCTGGTGAGCCGAGAGGGAAACTAGCTGCCAGTCGGCGAATGAGCAGGCTAGCCCTTTTAAACATCCCGGCAGATAAGCTGACTTCAAAATTGATGAACATCTCGTCAACCTCGCCACCTATACTTCTTACTTTGCGTACTGGAGGCGGCCTTGAAGTCATTAACGGGTTGAGAATTATCACTGAAGCATCGCGATCTATTGGATCTGATGGGTCGGAAAGCGGAGGGCGGGAGGAGAATTGAGATGGTAGACTATCGGGCTCTGTCATTGACCCATAAGCGTCTATTCCTTCGAACGGTATATGCGAGGTATGGGGGTCATATAAGGCTCCCGATTTCACTGTCGCGAGTGACCGGTTGGGAAGGGGATGATGGTGGAGGAGGGAGGCTTTTGATCTCGGGATTGTGAGGATTGGGCGGCATTGTGTCGTTAATTGAGATCGAAGAAGTGCTGGGCATAGCCAGGGTAATATTAGCTGTTCATGGGAGCTCTGTAGCCTGCGCAGGATGTGCTTTCTGTTAGCTGCCCTGGCAAGCATAGTGGTGGCACGAAGAAAATGTGATTAAAAATGAATATACGCAAAATATCAAGGCATAAAATACAACAACATCAGAAACAGAAAAAGAAAGAAAGAATGGATGTAAGAAAAGAACGCGATGGATTAGTGAGAATCCCCTTTGAACTTATCGCGGGAACCGAAACGCAGCAACTTTGATGAAAAAAAAACTTTGGATGCAAAGAAAATTTTGGGCTTCCTGATCAGGAAAGGTGCTTAGCCTGTCTGGGGCGGGTATTAACTTAGTCAGCAAGGGAAAAGGAATTCCGGATTATTAATATTTCCGTTGATATCACGTGATCTTCCTTCCTTGCCGAATTTGGTAATTAATTCTTCACATCTTTCACTTCATCTGATCTTTTTAACACTGATCTCCTTACAATCATAATTTCTTAGGAGGGGGCAGTGGAATTTTAGCCTCTAAATTTTCCAACATTATGTTGGACAGTATATTACACAACTTTAAAGATATCATCCACGTATCTTTATTCATTGTTTGGTATCTTATAATGGATGCCAAACAGTCAATTCGTTGCAAATCCTTGCAACCAGTCGCTGTCCACTTTGCCCTGGAGTTCTAGGTAGCCCATTCTCATAATCTCAAAGTTCACCGCCACCACTACTGCAAAGTTTTTATTCACTTGGTGACCTCAGCAGAATCCCAATACTAGGGCTTCAGCATGTTTCGTGATACTGGTGGACCTTTTAGAATGTCTACGTCACAGCCAGCTATATTCATGGTTTTATACATTAAGAATTCCTTTATTTGGGACTTTTTGCAAATATATATTATCATATTTTGGGGTCAATGAGCATTCCGATTGCTCAATTCTAACTTTACAATGACTGGAGCCAATATATTAACTCTAGTATGCAGGGGATTGGCATAGTACCTACCCCTTTGAAAATCCTTTTACATATTGTTTCCTTGCAGCTACCTACTTACCGTTAGATTTTTTGGTATCAACAAATTTTCTTTGTCTCGAACGGTGAATTCCGCTCCACCTCGCCTAGGATTGTTTTCGCACTTTCTCTTCCTTTCTCCCTGCTATATCCCTATACTATATTTTTTTTGCACACTATCCTCTATCCTTGGAAAACGACAGGTTCGAAAATCCGTTTCACTTCTTGGGCGCTAGGGGTTTGTCTCGAATCATGGATCCGGATAAGTACATCTGGACGCACGTATTTTTTCCCCCTAAATTGCCACAAAAGGATGATTACGATCTAGCTGCAGACAGAGAGCTAAGCAAAGCTTTTCTTTCCGCCTTGAGAGGTTTTCAAAAGTATGTTCCCGGAGATTGGGCTGAGGAGTTCGCATCATGTTTGAGGATGTTGGCGGGGACACTTGAGCTCAGGGCTGGTGAAGAGAATCTCTGTGCTGAAACCTTGAGCGGTTCGATACAAAATTTGATCGACGGAGGTAAAGACCCTGAGGCTATTACATAATGTTCAGTTAAACTAACAGAGTGTAGATGCTTTGGCAGTGCATCTCAGAGCCCAAAATGCCGGTCTAATTATTCGAAAAAGACAGACTAAGTACATATTCGAAGCCTTCGAATTGTCGGCAAGCTCTGCATCGGTCATAGAGTCGAAAGGGCGCTTAGTCCGTCATTTCCCGGGCCCCGTCGTGGCAATGGAGGCTAGCAAGGTCATGAACCCAGGCTTCATCGATACTTTCACTCGGTGCATCGCAGATCTCGACATTAGGACCCCGGAGGAAGCAGTGCCAATTTCCCGCAAGGCACAATCATCTATCCCAGAGATCCGTGACACGGTCAACCCACGATTCGTCACCGAGATGCTCGTTAATATCTTAAATGCCCTAGGCGGCTCCTTTAACACCAATAGGATTCAAAAGCGCACACGCGATGATGTGCTTTGGGAAAATACCCTCAAACCCTGGAGGAGATCGCCTCAGTGGCTTTTCTTGCGAGTGGTCGTGCAATTACACCTTTTTCGCGGAGGTAGCGAATTATACAAGTCTTTCATGGTTTATTTCATGGCTACCCTTCTCGAGAAGGCTACAGATAAGATGGGACCAAGTGAAATGGTGTACATCATGCAAGTTAAGATTGCCCGGAGGGTATTGAAGCTCGAACCCCAAAACAACACTTCTTGGTTGAAATACGTGCAAGCAACTGTAGAAAGATCAAGTTCGGAATTGAAGAAAATATGGCGGGTGATAGAGCAAGGGGATATACGGCCTGCCCTTGAATTTCTCTATGTCGATTTAAGAAAAGATTGTGCACTCAGCTTGCAAACACTGGCTCATTACCTAGATCAAGCGGATACACGGAAACTTGGGCTTCGACGGTCAACCGTTCCCATTGAATTTTGTCTCCGTCCAATTGAGCAAATTGCCGACTATCTACCAAATGCCGACAAAATTCTTACAGCCGGCCGGAACGATATTGGTTTGGTACTGAAAGATGTCGAGTCCTGGGTAGAAACCTATCTTCCAATGTGGCTGAAAAACAATCTCGACGCTGCGGACACTTGCGGTCGCCTGGCGAAGCTCATCTACGAGTATCGACGTAAAGCACTGGTAGAATACGAGAGCTACCCAGAAGATTGTTCTATAATGTTTCTGACATTCATGGAATTATGGGTAGCATTAGATCAATGTGCACTCAAGCTCACACCATTACTTAAAAAGTATGATCCTGGGTTCCCAGATTGCTTCCTTGACCCGCTCTTGTTACGGTCAAAGTGCGAGATTCTACGCCTTACGAGAGTTGAGAAGTACCTAAAAGAACGAAAATCCGGGGCAATTTGGGGGCCGGAATATTTATACGACTCTGCAGGTTTAACACACAGTTTTGCAGTTCAATATTTCAACCAATCACCAACACATCAGGACTTGCATCAACGTATTATGCGAGCGGCCGAGAAAGCAAGATCTGAAAAGCTTGCTGAGTTGAAGCAGAAGCAGGAGGAGTACCAAGATTTGATTCAAAGAGCGAATGCCCTGAGCTGCGAGAACGTAACTGTATGGAAGAAATGGAGAAGCAGATCAATTCATATCAATAATAAGTGCAAAAAATGCATCTTGAATACCTGTGCCAGCAATGTGACGATAGCTGTTCATGAATGGCCTCTTCCAGATGTTGAATCTATGGCAAAAGCAACGGTTTTCGAATTACATACTCCAGAGTCCCTGTGCGTGTGGCGGGACACAACTTACGATATCATTGTCCATACTTTATCAGAGCCTAACTCCAAGTTTGCGGTACAGTCAACGAGAGTATGGAAGCTTAGCGAATACGCCGGTCTTGCGGATTTTATCAAACCGACGTCTAAATTCATACAATTCGCGTCTAGCACTAAACCTTTCACCGTCTCGCACTATAAGGTGCAAAGAGTATCCAATGCAAAGGCGGAAGCTGTATGCGTGAACAACGGGCTAAAGTATTGTGCATATGATTCATGGGCTAGTGGTTGGGTGTCCGAGAACTTTAGGACAGGTTGTATTCGAAGCCAGTGCACCTTTGAAGTGCCCAATGGTTCTTTCAAGCGACTACAGTATGCAATTGGCAATACCGTCCACACCTCCAACGAGATAGTTGCTCGACAAGATCTTTGTCCCCCTGATCTCTGCGCCCACGAATACTACAACTTCGGGACTTTGCGTGCTGGTCATCGACTCCAATGGGGGAATATCGCCCGTGAACTTGCGAGTCCGAGCCTGGATTTTAACAAAGAAGAATCCTTCATTTTAATCGCTCAGTCGATCTTGCAAGTAGGGCCGCAAAGTGAAGGCTCGCCTTATCGAGAAAATCATCAAGTGCTTGCCAATACAGGCTTTGGTTTGTCTATGTTAAGAATTCTGAACCACACTCTAGTTTCTATTGAAGACAACTGGCAAGGGGCAACTTCGATCAAGATTTTCATCGAAATAAGTTTAAGAATCCTGACCCTTACGCCCAGTTGCGAGGTGAAGTACGAATGCCTCACTTTCTTAAGAAGAGTCAGAGCAATCACCTTACGTTGGCTACGAGCTTTGAGTAACAACATTCTGAATGGACAACTCGATGAAAATTCTGTGGCCGAGCTTCATCTGAAGGTTCTCGAAATAAGTTTGATATGCCGTAGGTCGTTTGGCGTTGATCATAGCAATATCGGGTCTGTGTTTGAAAAGGCCGAAGATTTTGCAGATTACTTTGAATCTTTGATTGGTGTTCGCGATCACTTGCCTCCTTCATTTTGCAGCCTTTCGGAGCCCATAAGACGGATGGTCAGGCTGCACCATCGATTGAATCGTGCGCTAGAGCCTTTCATCAGACAAACCTTTCAGTTGGCTCTCCCTGGGCTTGACCATGCTATTGGCCAATTATGGGTTGGATATAAACCATGCACATCCTGGGTGGTTCTGGAAACCCCCAACCAATGTTGGTTGACGACAAATTCAAGCATGGGGCTCAAAAATAGCGCGCTTGTGATCCATTTCAATTTGCTGAGCGGCGCTTTACTGATAGATGGCGCCCCTTTATCGAGGCTACCATCAGTTTATGAAGCTCATCCGACATATCAGCGCCTGTTAGGAAAGGTATGACTCTAGTATCCCAACCCCTCTCTAGAAAGTCACTAACATTTAATTTGTATAGAGAATTCTTAGTGTGCTTCCTTCAACATATTCGGATATGAGTTTTGAAACCCAAGGAGAGGTCAATGGTTGGCAGGTATAGTTTTTTATCACGCAATGGAACTTTTTTCTTGCTGCCATTGGAAACTAACGATACGGTGCAGCTCCACTTTTGCCTTAGAGGAAACAACCTTATCATTCGAGCTCTCCGTGATATGCAGCTATGGGAACTCATTCCAGATACTGAATTAGTTGGAGATTTTCCAACGGCATTTGTGCTTGATTATGTACACTGGCAAAATTTGGAAACGGGCATCATTGAATGGCGCCCGTTAGCTCACCCATGGACTACATCCTCCGATAACTGGAGGTTACTTTCTGAATCTGGTGATAAGGCCTTGAGAAAGGGGTCCAAAAGGCTGATTGATATTCGCAGCCCCACTGCCGCATATTTTTCGTCCACATTTGAACCATTAGAAAAACGGGAACACATACACCTAGAGCTAGACTTGTTGGAGCAACAGCTTGAAGTTATTTTGCCCCGTTTAGATCTCAATTTCACATTCAGGGAGAATGGTACAGGCCTCGAGTCCAAACAATTTCGCGGGATGGTGGTCGATGAAGATCAATCTACTGGCACATTTTCTGGACTCATCAATAAGCTAGTTCTGAGAGATTTAGAACAAAAGAAACGCATCATCATTGTGCCATTTGGGGGCATCTCATACGAGCGATTCGGACGTCATGTTCGTGTGCGCGTTAAACAAAGCGCCAGGCGCCATATTCAAATTCACGTTTACGAAGTCGATATGTTATTAAATCGGCTGAAAGACAAAGGTAGTTTAACTACTAAACTATATAAATGTCTTCTTCATGCTGTCACATCACACCATATTCCAGACACGCTCGTGGGGAAAACTGGGACAGAGGAGGCTCTTTTTATCCTCCAAGGCGCTTCGATTCGGTCGTTCTACCATCTCACAGATCAAGATATTAGTATCCTCCAGGAGTTAGCAAATCTCACACCAACCCAAATGTTTTACCCTAAGAATCTAAAAGTGATGCATACAATGAAGTGGAAAAACCTTCCGTCGCTATCACAACACCCTAGATTTCGGAAACTAGCACAGGAAGTCTACGCTTCTATCAAGAACCAAAATCTGTTTCATAAGGAGGAGTGTGGAGAAATCAAAGGAATCCAGTTTTGCCCGAGTGAGCAGCATTTAATTGACAGGATGGCGATTAGGAACTCAGCCTTTCGCACTGACGAGTTTGGTGCGGAATGTTTTACGACTCAGTATGATTCCGTGTATCAATCTCGTGAAATGACAAATACTAGCAACAAGCATCAAGTCTCAGAAATAGTCAACCTTGTTAATGAATGGGCGACAGATTTGTCTCCGAACTCCAACTTGTTAACTGTCTTCGAGTCATGGGGTAAATCACTCGAGGCGCGGAATCCTGAAATCGGCGACATAGCCACGCTGGGGTATAGCTGCACCTGGCTAGAGCCGGTGAAAGACATTTTGCCAAAACATTGGTTAACGTTGCAAGTTTTGTTGTCGGATAGCAAAGAAAATCTGCACAAGTATCAAATAACGTTTTTCCTGGCTACCCTGGCATATTCACAGCATGCAGACATGCGGACAATACATACCCTTCTTGCATTTGCCACTGTGAAGGATTTGAAACGTCTGGATGCTCTCGCGGAAGATTCTTTTAACCTTTCTGAAGGTTACTGCCCGAGTCGTAGCCGGTTGGTCGATACAGTACAAGCCTATTGTTTTTCCAAGGAAGAAGGACCGGACTATTCCCAAATACCACGATTACAGGATGAATTATGGGAGGATTGGGAGAACCGAAGAAGAGAAATTCACCATCAAAAAAGTGAAGAGCAATTGGAGGATTTCGTCACCCAGCTGGTTTCGCAATGGCCAGTTAGAAAAGTTACCCGTTCCGCAAATGAAAGACATCATGGATATATCAAAGTTGGTGATGCTACGGATAAAGTTAATATACTCTTCAACGATTGGTTTAAGAACTATCGATTCAAAGCCTACATTAGTACTGTTGATGAGAGGCTCGCAAGTTTAAGTATGGAACTACGCCGAAAGAAAATAACGCCATATATTCTGAATAGGCTCAATATCCTCAGTCCAAGCTCGGCCTATAGAACATATATGTCCCTCGAGGAAATATTCAAATCATCGCCCCCAAAGGTGATTCCTCTTCCAGACGTCAATGACCGGTGGCTATCGAGAGAGAGGAAGCACATTCCTGATTTAAGTAATCTGGAGACGTTTTGTTCTCGTGTGGAAAGGTATCAATCTGAACGATTTGAAAAATTGTATTATGACGATTTGATGGACAGCCTGAAATCCCTCCAATCAGAAGCAGCAACCGAATATCGGCTTCAAGAGCCTGCAGAAGTTATTCGCGATGGGCTTCAGCTCTATCATCAAAGATGCGAGGATTCGCTGCGAGAACTCTCAAACGCGGTTAAATTGCATCTAGAACCACGGAGTACAGCGTCTTTAGTGAGTTGCATTGTGTCCGATACATTTCTGTGGCCTAGACTCCCAAAAAATTCCCTCTTAAGCATTTTGGCGCAACGAAACACCATCACCATATCCAAGGCGTGGAAATCTGTGCTACTAGGATTGGGGCTAGCAATTGCAACAACCCAACGTGCTGGACGTCTTATCGGGCTTATTTCCGAATCAGACTTGATTGGAGAGTTACGAAATGTTGGACACATCGCGTGGAACCCAGAAGATAATCCAGAATGGCTTCTTCTCGAAATTGAGAATAACCTTCTGATTCGAGAGCCGCAGGTTCAAGTAGCGATGGAAATGATTAGCCCATCAGCAGGAGAGAACTCAACCATGCAGCTAAATATGGGTGAAGGGAAATCCTCCGTTATAGTGCCCATGGTAGCTGCTGCCCTAGCCAATACAAAAAAATTGGTGCGGGTAGTAGTTTTAAAACCGCTTTGCAACCAGATGTTTGCCTTGCTAGTTCAACGGCTGGGTGGTTTACTTCAACGAAGAATTTATTATCTTCCGATTTCCCGCTCACTTCGCTTGGGTAGTGGAGAGCATGAGCAGATACGAAACATCTTTGCGGAGTGTATGGCTTGTGGTGGTATTTTGCTCATACAGCCTGAACACTTACTTTCTTTCGAGCTGATGGGCTCGGATCGGCTATTGGCTGGATCAATAGAGCTTGGAAAGAATCTAATTAAAACCCAAAATTGGTTGGATGCCTATGCTCGAGATATTCTAGATGAAAGTGATGAGATCTTAAGCGTCAATTTTGAGCTTATTTACACGATTGGCGTACAACGCCAGGTTGATTTTCACCCTGCACGATGGAATATCATTGAGGACGTCTTGAAGTTAACCTGGGGCTCTGTAGAATCCGTCCTCGAGCAGTTTCCCGAGGGGCTGGAGGTTAGCAAAGCTGGAAGAAATATCCGTGTACTTCAGCTAGAAGCAGGCCGCGCACTTATTCGAATTGTTGCTTGGAAAGCATGCAATGAGAATCTGAGGGGCTTATCATTCCAATTTCTGACTGAGGAAAACCGGGACATCTTATTTCGGTTTATCACTGATTCTCCATATGAAGAGCCTGAAGCCACCGTTAAATCAACAATACAACATAGTGAGCACGCTTGGAGGAGTCTTCTCTTACTTAAAGGCCTCTTAGGTGGCGGAATCCTCATATTTTGTTTAGCCGACAAGCGCTATCGGGTGAACTACGGGCTTGATTTTCAACGTACTTTACTCGCAGTTCCATACCGAGCTAAAGATCAGCCAACAGTACGCTCCGAATTCAGCCATCCCGATACCACAATAACACTGACTTTTCTTTCCTATTATGCGGCTGGTCTATCAGAGGATGAGCTGAAATTGATCTTTGAAAAACTGCTCGTGGGTGACCAATCAGAGGACGAGTATGCCGAATGGGCTCGCCAAGCTGCTGTTCCAGCCATGTTTCGAAAGTTGTCCGGGGTAAATCTCCAAAATTCAGGCCAGTTTCATGAGATCATCTTTCCTTTATTTCGTTACAATAGAAAGGTTATCGGCTACTACCTATCGCACCATGTTTTTCCCACCTACATGCGAGAGTTTCCGGATAAACTTTCTACATCTGGCTGGAATATCGCTAGGCAAAAGCGTCAACTAGTAACAGGGTTCAGTGGGACAAATGATAGCAAATACATTTTACCGCTCTCTATCAAACAACGGGATCTTCCAGAGCAATCTCATACAAATGCGCTACAGCTTGACTATATTTTGCGGCCTGAGAATGTTTTTCAAAAAGTGCATCTGCCCTGCACAACAGGTGGTTTAGATACGGAATTTTTGTTGCGGGTAGTAGTCAAAGCCGAACCCCCTGTCCGAGTTATCATCGACGTTGGTGCTCTGATCCTTGAGCTGCAGAATGAACAAATTGCAGAGCGATGGCTGTCATTAACGACGAACCAGGATGTTCAGGCCGTTGTCTACTTCAATAATAATAAAATTTGGGTTCTCAATCGAGATGGGGTAAAGGCTCCATTGAATGCATCACCTTACGAAGAAGCAATGGATCAGTGTCTAGTATACCTCGACGAAGCACATACCCGTGGGACGGATTTAAAGCTGCCTGGAGATTATAGAGCAGTCGTTACCCTAGGGCCTGCCATAACAAAGGATCGACTCGTTCAAGGTACGTAAAAGATAACATGGTTTGCTCTAAATTATCTAACTAATAATTTATAGCTTGCATGCGGATGAGGAAACTCGCAAAAGGTCAATCAGTGATGTTCATTGCACCTCCAGACATTGAAGCCAAAATTTTGAAAACATGCGGGAAGGCAGAAACGCAGACTATCGAAGTCTGCGATGTCATAGAGTGGAGCATCTCCGAAACATGGATGCACACGAGACGTTGTATCCCTCTCTGGGCAGTGCAGGGGTTGCGAGCCCAACGACATTCGAACTCATGGGCCAGACTTCTAGCGAATATAGAAGGTGATATCGTAACCGAGGCCGAATCATTTCTGGAGAAAGAGGCTCTCACAGTAGAAGAGCGGTACGGAATCAGGGCCGTAAATGCAGACGAGAAAGTGCTACTTCAGGGTGCGGCTGAATCAGGATTGGTGGGCAGAGAACCCCAGATAAATGCAATCCGGGCAAAATGCCAGGAATTCGGTATTGCTTCGTTTCGAGGAGCATCTATCCAAGAGACGCAGGAACGAGAATTATCCCCAGAAAATGAAAGGGAACAACAAAAGGAATCCCCTCCTTCATTGGAACCAGCAAGGCATGTATTGCATCAAGATGTTAGAGATTTCGTTCTTTCTGGGATTTTAAAGCCAGGCTCTAAGGCTATTGTTCCCGCGTTTGGGGTGTTTCAACATACAAGTGCCGCTAAATACTTTGAAAAAAACGCATGGGCGGCAGATTTACTAGCTACAGCAGATTTTGTTCGTACAGTTAATGTACCAACAGGTCAACTCATGGATCTCTACCTAAGACCGGTCCACTGGGTCTTATGCCGCCAAATGAAAAACCAGCGGAGATATGTGATCGTGAGCCCTTTCGAAGCAAACGAACTAATACCACAGATCCGAAACAACCAAAAGGTTGCTCTGCTTATCTATTCTCCACGAACAAAATCATCAAGTGCAAGTCTAGAAGATCTTAGCTTCTGTTCGTTGGCTGGGGGAAACTCTCTGACAATTCCTTCGCCCGGCATCCAAACATCTTTGAATTTATTCGCTGGGCAAACGTACTTCAAATCTTATGAAGCCTATCAAAACTTCTGTCGGATGTTGGGAATTTGCTACAAGAAGGGAACAGTGGCGAGGGTTGGAGCTGATGGGTTTATTGACCCTAGGGACAGGACGTTTTTTGATCAACATATGGCTAGTTGTGCTTTTGAAAAAAGTCCTATGGATTTTCTGAAGAAACTGATTGTTATTAGACGGAAAGGCCAGGGAATTAACCACTCACATCTAGGCTTGATACTCGACGGATCGTTGATCTCAGAGTCGGATTTTTCTATTGAGGATGTGACCAATGATATGGATGAAGGTGGGGACTGCATTTAGGCGCTGAGAATGGTATCCCAGCTAGTTAATGGCATCTAAGTAAGTCAATGGTATCCTAGTGAGTTAGTTAATGATATCCGGCTAGTTGCCTCAAGACTGAACCACTTCTCTCTCTCGTAGTCGTTTCCTATTATTTCTACATCATGGTCAAATACAGGGGGGAAAGAGGAGAAAATAAAAGGATACGATATCATTAGTGTTTTAATCGACCTTGTTTTGCCTGATCCTGCGTATCTAGTTATATAGCTGTGATTAAGTATTAAATTCTCAACTTAAGAACACTATAAATTATCAAACATTCCCCATTTCCGCGTTGCCATCAGCCGGCACATCTAACTGCGCCTTTGTACTTCTCTTCCGTATGCTACTGGACCTTCGTTTCTTGCTCCGCATCTTCATCGCCCAGCCAGTCATATCTGGCCGAGTCGGATCAACCCTCGGCGCACTCATCTGGTCTAGATAGTCATCGGCACCAATCATCGATGTGAGAGTGGCAGGCTCATCAAGGCTGGTATTAAACATATATTGGTCGAACTGATCCCATGATTCTTGGTCCTATGTGAAATTGTCAGTATGCGTAAACATAACATCGATGAAGAAAATAAAGATCAAAAAGGTGAAGTGAAAAGAATTACATTTTCATCGATCCACGCGTATTTCTCCCACTTCTCGTCTTGAAAGAGTTTCAGCATGAGCTCGTTGTTTCCCACATGTTTTGAATTCTCCGCTTCAGCGGATTTGACTCGCATGTCGATAGCTCGAGCTTCAGTCGCAGTTGGGCGACCGCCTGCATCATCTTCCATTTCCCCTTTTCGACCCTTCACTCCAGCTTTCCCTTTCACAGCCACTTCATCATACGCGTCGATATGGTGCAGCTGTGGACGAAGTTGGACAACTGATTCTAAAGGGGAAAGATGTAGTTCATCTATAGTATGTTAGCCACGAAGAACATCCGCCTACTCATGTATAGGGGGGGAAACAAGGAACAAAAACCTACTATCTCTAAAAGAGCCCAGCATATATACGGGATCACCATCAATCGGCTTTTTTATCCTCCCACCTAAAGTCTGTTTTGTCATCGTTACCCCCATCTTCCTCTCCTCGTCTTCCAAATCCATATAAAGACCCATTCCATCATCCATATCTCCAACATCCGATTTGACTTTCCCGGCTCCAGTACCGCCACCAGAATTAAACCCGCCAGCCATCCCATGTGTACCTCCGGCCTGTATTATATTGCTTTTCCGCATGGCATTCCCATACCGTAACCCCTTGGATTCGTCATAATTAAACTGTGTATTTATCGGTACATCGAGCTCAATTAGCCCGGTTTTAGGCTTTAGCCGGAGCTCGAGAGGTTTTTGTTGTGATGATTCATTGTATGGCTGGTCGAATTGACGGTCAGGGAACTGAACGAGTAATCTCCGGATCTGAGCGTCCGTTATGAAGATGTCGTAGGATGCGATGACAGGATCGTCGGTTACTTTGGGAGCTAGTGGATGTTAGTTCACCATAACAGAAGAGAAAGGCGAGTAATAACTGGCGGAACCTACGTGGCATGGCGTGTGTGTCTTTATATTTTTATGTCCTTATATTAATTAGATCTTAGAGAAACGAAGGAACGAGAGAATGAAGCTAGACTTTCCTCTTTGGGCCTTATTTTCCTTTTTTGGTTTATTACTTAGTGAAATGCTTGGCACAGCCTTATCTTATCGTCCAGTCACGTGGGTGGGGTGCTCTGTGTGGAATCTTTAAGGACGAATATTAATATTGAATTGTGAAGATGAAGATGAAGATGTTGATGGTTTAATGCTTTTGGGGATAATATTGTAATAGAAAAAAAAGCCAATCCTATGCCTAAACTAATAGAAAAAACCAAAACATAAAAACATAAATCGTGTGGTTGTATAAGTATACAAAGAGGAGATTTTAAAAATTAAATCCGAGTGTCATGGAGAAGGAAAAGGACTCAAGGGTATGTATGTGTGTATGATGATGATAGCAAAAATTAAAAACACAAAACAATAAAAGAACCGGGAAATGTAACCAATCTATTCTTCTTCGTCTTCATCATCTTCGGCAACCTATGTAATATGTTAGCAATCTGTATTTCCAAGTTACGAAATCAAGCAGCAGAACTTACCCCTTCGTGGAAGTATTTTCCTTCTGTGGTTTCATTGATGACACCGGCGCGTATACACCAATCTCCAAACCTCTCGGGCCGTTCTCCATCTGTGTATCTCTCATGAGCATATCTCTTGAACAATCCCTTCATAATATCAAGGATCTCATCCTCCTTGATCGATGCGCGGTACAGTTTATTCAAGCGTTGACCATGATATCCTCCACCGAGATACATATTATATGCACCAAAGGCCTTACCAACAAAGGCGACTTCCGCCAACCAAGGTCGAGCACATCCGTTAGGACAACCCGTCATGCGCATCACGATGCTTTCCTGAGATAAACCGTTTTCCTCAAGGCATGCTTCCAACTTCGAGATCAGGACAGGTAGGTAGCGTTCTGATTCGGCCATGGCTAGACCGCATGTTGGGAACGCAACGCAGGCAGAGGACGAAAGGCGTAGGCCAGAGAAAGATGTGTTGTCCAGCTTATACTTGGCCATCAAAGCCTTGACGGTTGGGAGATCGGCATCTTCGACATTCGAAATAATCAAATGCTGGTTACCCGTGAGACGGAACTCACCCTTGCCCAACTTGGCAAGTTCCCGGAGTCCAGTTCGCATAAGGAAGTCGGCGGTATCTTCTATGCGGCCGTTCTCAATGAAGAATGTGAAGTGGTTGAGACCCTTCTCATCCTTGAGCCAGCCGAAGGTATCAACGTTGGAGTTGAACTTGAATGGGCGAGGGGTGAGGAATCGGAGACTAGGGGGGAGCAGCTCTTCAACCTTGCCCTTGAACACCTCCACTCCCATATCGTCCACGGTGTACTTTAGACGGGCATGCTTGCGGTTCTTTCGGTCGCCGTTGTCTCGCTGGACAAGCATAATTTTTTCGCATACAATATGTGCCTGGCTGGCGGGTACGTAGCCGAGCATACTTCCTGCTCGAGGATAAGTCTTTTTGTTGTTATGTGTCACACCCATACCACCGCCAACGAGAATGTTGAAACCCTCAAGATGGCCATCTGGTCCCTTGATAGAGATAAGACCGATATCATGCGCATATACATCGGTGTCATTGTGTGGGGGGATTGCAATGGTGATTTTGAATTTTCTGGGGAGATATGTTGGTCCGTATAGCGGCTCATGGTCAACCACGGCATCTCCAGCAACCTGAACCTTGTTGTCATTCTCATCCTTGAGCCAGATTTCGTGGTAAGCGGTTGTGGCCGGGAGCAAATGGTCACTGATTCGTTTCGATATAGCGTGAACTTCACGATGGTATGTAGATAGCTCGGGAAGACTGCTGCACATGACATTTCTGTTGACATCTCCACAAGCCGCAATGGTGGTCATCAATGATTTGTTGATCGCCTGCATAGCGGCTCTGAGCTTCCCCTTTACAACACCATGGAACTGGAATGTTTGTCGGGTGGTCAACTTCATTGTCTCGTTGCCTTGAGCACTGCTAATATCGTCCATCTGAAGCCACTGCAGGGGAGTTGCAATACCACCCGGCAGTCGGCATCGAATCATGAAGCTGTATGCAGGTTCAAGACCCTGAGCTTTTCGTTCGTCGCGTATATCACGGTCGTCTTGCATGTAAGTACCATGGAACTTGGTAAGCTGCTGGTCAGCAGCGGAGATAGCGCCAGTTGATTCGTCTTTCAGGCCTTCAGCAATTGTTCCACGGAGGAAATTCGACTGGATCTTGATGTCTTCGTTTGTCATTGGTGGCGGTTCTTCTGGAAGACCTTCGACTTTGTCAACACCCAATGCCTGCCAGATTTTTGGTTCCCATTCTTGATACCCGGTTAGGAAAGAATCTGGATCTTGGTCATCACCTAGCCCGAGATCCGCCAGTTTCTTTCCACCAAGGAAGGATAGACGGTTGTCCAAATCCTTTCCTGGCTTGTTATAATACATTTTGTCCTGTTTCCTTGGCCAGTAGTGGCTATCACCCAATCCGAACACAGAGTAATTTACCGACGTCAAATCTAGATCAGCGGCGTCCTTCAAAGCATCCCAGAACTGACGACCATTTTGAGGGAACTCTCCTTGGCCTGCTGTACTAACAACCAATGCGACGTTCTCTTCGGTGGGTAAATCTTCGATGGGATAATTATCCATTTCCATCACCATCGTCTTCAATCCACGAGCCTTTCCGCGGTTAGCAAGCTTCTTTGCTAGATTTTCAGCATTCGAGCCGTCAGAGGCGAACAAAACGGTAAGAGGGGCGCCGAAGAGACCCTCTAGAAGTTCATTATACGAATCTTTGGCTGCTCGCTTCTGCAGAGCGCGGACTTCAGTACCATATGACTCGGAGAGAGCAGCAGCGAATTTAGGTTCACGATTTATCAACTGAGTGAGTTGATTGTCTCTTCGTAGGAATGCCTCAAGCTCTTGCTTGATACGTTCTGAATCTAGGGAGAAGTTGGGCTCTCCTTTGTCGGCGTTTGTTGGGTTCCACCTGTACAATGGCCAGTAGCCAACGTCGACAGCTTTCTTGGTCTCCTGAAGGACAGTGAGAGGTGAATCATCCTCTTTGCTGTATGGTAGGTATGCAACCACAACCGAAGGTCCGTCAAATTTCTCAGCTTCAGCAATAGCTTGAAGTACCTGGGTATATGAACTATAAACGGCCACAGACGCAACGTATGCGTTGCCGTAGTTCATAGCGTAGAGACCGATATCCTTCTTTCTGCGGGTTGGGTCACTTACGGCACGCTCGGAGTAAGGGGTAGAATCGATGATAAGCATGTTAACATTTTCGCCTGATGCAAGAACATGATGTACTCCAGAGTTTCCGAGATCATATGCCCAAGCATCAGAGCCAATCAACCACTGAGACTCTTTGAAGAATAGATCCTTCGCCTTTAGCAATGCCTGAGCGGCGCTGGAACCATCAACAGTCAACTTAGCAATAACATCAGGTGATATCTCATTGGCTTTGGCAGAGTTCGCGGCGTTTAATACCCACTTGGACAACCATTTCTTTGGGTTATCGGTGACAAATGGGTTTGAATGGACGGCTTCCTCAACCTCCTTGATTAGTCGATTGCGTCTTTCTTTTCTAGCAACCAGGGAGCCAAAACCGTACTCTGGGGTGGCGGAGATATTTGCAGATATACCAGCGTGTTGGGATCCGAGCTGATTGGCAACATAAAGTTGTTCCTTGAACAGCTGTTTGAGGATCTTTGTGTAGGCATTTTCATTTGCGGGTTGTTCGACTGCGACCTGTGACTGTACCTGCGATGGGGTTTTCTGGGCGCCAACTTCGAGATTTTGAATTGGTCGATCAGATGTCAGATTCTGGACGATACCACGAAGGGCCTGTGATGCAGTCGAGGGCTCAACATAGCCAAGCCTGTAACCAACTAGAACTGGAGCAGCTCTGGCAGCAACCGAGGGTTGAGATGTGCTGGACAGGAGATCCATGAACGACGGTCCCCATTTCGTCGTTTTTCGGACTTGTTCCAAAACTCCAATGCGCTCGATTGATTTGGGAATCGCACGTAGGATCTCACTGCCAACCCAAGGTCTGTAAAGCCTGGCGGTGACAATTCCGATAGCTCCAAATTCGGTTCTGGAGGCTTGGTCGTCCAAAGCATCAGCAAAAACACCGGTGGAACCGAACACGAATAGGGCAAGTTTTCCATTTTCGGGGCCAGTGTATTCAATGGCATGATATTGTCGGCCAACACGCTTTTGTAAGGATTGCCAAATATCGTTGGTGATCTGGAAAATATCCGAGGCATCCAATGGCCGAGAGGTGGCTGGTTCAACGGTGGTAGCGGAAGAGCTTTGTACACCACTGGTGTTGCTACTACCCCTGCGTGATGAACCCACTGAGGATGGGTCAACACTTGGGATGTTGCTAGGCGGCTGAACCGAAAGGCTGGAAGTAGACTGGACGACCTGATCGGCCAACCCATGGTCAATCACAGTTGCAACGCGGCCAGAATTGGCGTATAGAGAGTGTGATACACCCTCTGGGCCATGGCCGGCAGCAAGCTTCTCCAGGTCCAGGATCTGTTTGACGAGTTCTGGATCTTCGGTTGCAATTGGATCATCACGGGCCGAATTGCTTGGGTCAAAGAAGTGGATGACACCCTTTCCGGACTTTATGGCGAGGGCGTGTGCTGTCAAGGCTATATCTTGAGCCTCCTGTAGAGTTTCGGAGTGCAAGAAAGAGAAGCCACACTGTCTTATGGAGCTAATTACAGAGAAATCGGCAAATTGGGCTGGCTCCAATTGAACATGGATGGCAATTGGGTAGTGGGCGAGTCTGTAAAGGTGAGGTACTGAGGAGAGGAGGATGTTGGAGGAGGTGGTGACAGAAACAAGTCTGCCATTTTGAAGAGGATGGAAAGCTGAAAGCAATGGATCTTCGCTTTGTCGTACGGCTCGAACCTGGTTAAATCCGAATCGATTAGTTAGTTGACTATCTCTCGTAGAGCAAACTAGCTACGATCTCTCTACTTTCGGTGTCTCTCTTACCTCGGGAAGTGCTCCAGAGGTTACACTCTTGACTTTGCCAGCAGCTAGGCTGTTTAAAGACCTGGAGAAAATAGAATCTCCTTTGAGAGTTGGTTGGACGGAAAGGACTACATCACTGGAGAGGTAGGCAATCCGCGCAACTACATTCAAGCTCACACGCTAAGTCAGTAACACTGAATGAAGGATTGCAAAAACAAAAAAGAAAAAGGAGAAATGATTGGATAGGAACGTAAGAATTGAACGTACCTGCGTCGCCAGCTGTTGAGATGCTCCCCATTCGCTAGGTGGTGAATAAAAGAATAGAGACCCGCGGGGCTCTATTCAATCTGAGGGGGAGGAGAGGTAGAGGTGAGTGACAGTTCAACCACCACACGAATTGACTTGCTCTATCAGTCTTTGCTGGCTGAGAGAGGGATGCAAGGGGGGGAAGGAAAAATAGAAATAAAAGCCCAAAAAAAGTAATTTATAATTCCCGTTTCTAAGGCCGCAACTTCTCGCTCCAGAGAACACTTTGCTTTGCGATGTAAAAAGTAGCGAATCCGAGGCTGCTGATTGGCCGCAGATCACGACATCGGTGCAAACCCCACGTGCAAACAAGTCAAACAAAGCAAACAAGCATATGTGACGCTGTTTTAACCACCTGACTGGTTAGGTAAGCACACCTTTTAAACAGCGCCAAGTCATCGCTCAATCAGGCAATCTGTCTTTTCTCTTTTTCTCTCTCACAATATTAATTCAAGTAACTTAACAGGAACTCATTCTGGACAAACAAGCAGTCAGCATTAATAATTAATAATTATTTCTAATCGGATAATCAAGATAGAGCACCCTGAATAATCCATGGAAGTAACTTGCTCTCTTGACCTGCATTTCTCGGTCGAGAGCTCTCCAAGACAACACGACGGGATTTGAATACTATTGCGTGATCGTCAACCAACACCACGGTGTGGCCTGTCGAAAGGTGACAAGGAGCCGACGGCTTCACCATGCCTAGGCAAGAAAGACCTTCCCACGGCCCCCGGAATCACAAGGTAACCTCCGCCAAATGCTTGTTTATTACTCAAGATATAATTAGAAGCATCAGAAGAATCATGCAGAATGACAGTTTGTTTTATTCGGGTATCCCATTCTTTCGTTCCAACACACTCTCCCCAACCAACCAGTTCAAAAATATGCAATATAATAATAAGGCCATTATCCACAGACAAACAGTCGCTTCAAAGTCAGTAGCGTGTGTAGCATTAAATAAGAAGTTTAAGTTTGGGGTATATCGTCGCATAACTCTCTATCCGCAAAATTCAGTTCCTTCCTCCCTCGAGAATGGATAGAATTTCCTTCCGATGAAAACAATAGGCTGCCCGCAATAACAAAAAAAAATAATAAATAACGAATATCAATATCAAAATGGACAATTACACGTCAATGCAATGAACCGCTTTAGATTTTTATTGTTTCAGAACGATCTCTCTTCTGGGTAAATTTTCAGTGGCGGCACGGCTGGACTAGTCCCCTGAGCGGCATCCTGGGGGTTGCCGAAGGTATTCTGTAATACGCTGGGGGAAGGTAGTGGTGGGCCCGTCCCTGATCTGCGTCGTCTCTCTCGCTCTATGGGTCCAGTACTAGCCTCCGACGACGAAACCATTCGATAGCTACGTCGGAACTTGCGATTCACGCCAAACATCCAACTATCGTCCTCGTCGCCCTCGAGCCAGTAGCTCCGTCCCACAGAAACCATGGCACGGCCGAGCTTTCCCTGCCAGCCCTGACCATCAGGGGATCTGGTGGAGAATGGGTTAGGCTCTAGCTCGACGTTGCTCACAGTCGATGTGTTGCGGCTGTGTGCTACGGATCCGTGGCGCGAAGCAGCAGGTGTTCGCGGATTGAATGCATGTTGACGCAGACACTGGCGGGCAAACGACATCATCACCAGCACAAAATATATCCTGATTGTCCACAGGATGCAAATCACCAGAATACTCTGCAGGCTCTCTGGCTGCAACACACCGTTGCCTATGCTCGGGGTTCCGTTGCCGGTGGTCCCTGCTGGAACGGCTGCCCGCGGAGCCATGCCAATTGCATTAGACCTAGGCGCGTAATTGACCGACGATACGTTAAGTTTTGGATTCGTGAAGCCTGCTGTATCGCCCATTGTCGAACTACCTGGCCCGGCTTTGGAGGGAGTGGCATGGTTTTGCTCAGATATCATCTGGAACCATGTCAAAGCGAAGCCAGTGGTGTAAGCAGCGTTGATGACGCTGTCGACGAGATACAGCCATGCTAATGCTAGACAATGCAGTGGAGTTTGTCTTTGTATGTGTGGCGCCAGAAAACTAGCGAGTCCGAGAGCGATGAGGGAGTAAATGTACATCGACAGTTGGACGGGGGAGAGGTGGAAACCCGTTAATATAGCGAGAAGGCCGTAGAATCCGCTGAGTTTGTTCACAATAAGCGAAAGTGTGATGAGGATAGCACCGGTTTGTAGACTCATAATATAAAGAAATGACTATCGGGTTGAGACGTTTTAAGATTAGCATGCAGTAATCACCGCAAGCCGTATGCATGTCGAGAATCTTGCATGCAATGACCTCGAGAATACAAACGCAAGACGGAAATCGAGACAAAGCACATCTTTCTTACCTGTGGCCGCGGGACGCGGAAGACTCGGAGTAAGCTCATCGTTGCTGTCGCCCTTGCACGGGCAGAGTATTAAGGTAGCGCAGATTAAAATATGCGAGTATTTCTAATTAGTTATTGTAGATTTTAAGCGGTATGTCGAGAAACGAGAGACGTTGAGAGATGTGTTTGATATTCGAGTGTAGCTTTATTGATGATGGTGAGGAAAAAGGCTGCCAAATACCTTCTTCCCAGCTTGGTTGATTCATTGGTTGCCTCCCGCCAAGCCCGACCATCTACTCCGTAGTTAGTTAACCAACCACTAGTTGAACCGATATAAATAACTAATTTAACAATAATAATACAAGGAACATCCTGTAAAGAAGAATGCTCACTGGCTATGAACAGGTACGGGATATTAAACTAAGTATAGAAGCGAAATTCAAGATACAAAAAGTAGGAACCCATCTTCAACGTCATGGTCATGGATACGAAAAATGAACGCTAAAACGGCATTTTACAGAGCCCAAGTGTACAATCGGGGAATATAAGTCAGTGGTAAGCCTGTAGAATTAGGGGGTCTGTGTGTGTAGGCTTTTGAACCAAGGGAGTTCGGATTTCGATTGGTTGATGCACTGGTTGGTCGTTCCTCAGCACGCACAGGTGTCGTTATTTGCTGGTACGGCGTTATTTATATTCACGTCAATCACTAGAGAGAAGAGAAAGAAAATAAGATGTTAGCCTCACGAAATAAACACAAGAGAAGGTAGGGGTGGGCTGTCATACTCTGGTTATCACCTCTTGCGGCCTCTCCATCCATGCCTGGAAGCGCCTGAGCTATCCTCTTGAAAAGTGTCTTGACATTATGTCCAAGCTTCGCGCTGGTCTCGATGAACATCAGATTATTCTTCTTAGCTTCTTCCTCGCCCTGCTCTGTCGTTACCTCCCGTTTGTCGTTCAAATCTGTTTTGTTGCCTACTAGTACAATGATCACATCGTCCCCTCGCTCGCCTCGGACATCGTCAATCCATTTCCGTGTGTTGTGGAATGATTTGGCGCTCGAGACATCGTAAACTACCACCGCTACGCTGGAATCTCGGATGTATGACGGTATAAGGGACCGGAATCGTTCTTGGCCTGCGGTATCCCAGAGTTGGAGTCGGACGGTTCGATCTTCTAGGTACATTGTCTAAACTCTCATTCAGCATTTCCATTCTCTCATTGTGGTCCGCAATGGCGAAAGGGGACGACGTTGGAAACGGTATATCACACCTTCGACAAGAAATCAATCCCTATTGTTGCCTGATACATGTTGTCGAATGAATCGTACATAAATCTGGTGATTAATGATGTTTTCCCGACTATATCGAGCAAGGAGCGTCAGTTAAATATCCTATAATATCATCGCAGGCTCGCGGGGTTAGGTAGTAATTACCGCTCTGTTCTCCGAGAAACACCAACCTGAGCTTCTGGTTAGCAAACGAGTGTCATGCAAGGGTGTAGAGCTTCCATACTTGAATTTCTTGAGAGGGTTCGAATACGAGCCCACTGCAGGCGATGATGCCATCTTGAAGCAGTTGTGGGTGTGGTATTAATTATGTGCCTGGTAAAAGGAGGTAGAGAAGGGACAACCGATAGGAAATATCGCTAGTTTATAAGTCCGAGGAGTTCACCGGATCGTAAAAATCGTAATTAGACAAGGCAGAGAAAGCCCAGCAGAAGTAGATAGATAGATTTACAAGTAGCAGACGACCAAATGTGCAGCTCTAGAGTTGTTGTTCTGTGGGAAGTTGTTGGAGTTGCTCTGTTCTCATCTCTGTTATCTGGTGTCTCCCAGCCAGCACTGAAAGTTGAAGTCATCAAGCAACAACAAACCCCCAAACCAAAACCCGCAGCAAACCACCAACCAACGTTTCTTTGCCCAAGACAGCAACAACCGCGTCCGCCCGTCCACTAAATTCTGATTCCATCTTGTTTACCCACGCAAGGGGGATTCAACTCAACGCCGAAGCCGCTTGTCCACCTTTTTTATTCAGTGCTCAACGGCCTTCCTAAGGCAACCATGGGTCTTTACTACCCGGTTGGCGGCGCGACAGCGACCCTCGCGGTCGTTGGAGCTTGTAAGCATTTACACCGTTGAAGCTATTGCAAGTCACTTGGCTAATAGGTTTTCAAATAGATATGCTTTTCCAGGGGGAGGGTGAAGCTTTCAATGTATGCCCGATATGCATGTCGTGGTCCGATTTACGTTTCCAAAAACTAACCTACCGCCCGTTGCTTAGGTCGGCCAATTCATTGAAAGCGTCTCACCATATGCCTGGGCGAACATAGGGATTGCCCTTTGTGTCGGTTTATCGGTTGTAGGAGCAGCATGGTCAGAACTAAAGCTCCCTTGATGCTACACTTTCTCCGAAGCCTTGGACATATAATTCTAACCATCTTTTATTGGTTGATAGGGGAATATTCATCACCGGATCAACTATAATCGGAGGTGGTGTAAAGGCCCCTAGAATACGAACGAAGAATCTGATATCGATTATCTTCTGCGAAGTTGTGGCCATCTATGGTGTCATCATGTCCATCGTATTCTCGTCGAAGCTGGGATACGTACCCGAAGAAAATCTCTACTCGGGGAGTAATTTATATACAGGATTTTCATTGTTTTGGGGTGGATTGATCGTCGGGATGTGCAATCTAGTCTGCGGCATCTCTGTCGGTATCAATGGAAGCGGTGCTGCACTTGCTGATGCTGCCGACTCAACTTTGTACGTGGATGTGGATGTCTTGACACCTAAAATTCCATTCCCACTTCTTGCTTGCCCTACTTACTCATTTCCGCCTATTTAGATTCGTCAAAATTCTCGTCATCGAGATCTTTAGCTCTATCATTGGGCTTTTTGGGCTGATCGTGGGGCTACTCGTTTCCGGACGAGCCAACGACTTTGCATAAGCTATATATATCCAAACTATAGCGTTTGTTTAAATATGGTCTTCCGAATCCAGCTATTTATGCGACCATTTCTCATGTCCATTTACTTTCGATATTGCCGTTTACGAAGGCAGGGGCGTCTGGTATTCTTTCTTCCTCGATATTAATAGCATAAATAGAGTCTTTTTTTCGGTCAGTTTTTGGCAGCTCGGAATGGATGGGACCGGCAATCAAAATATTAATCCATTCCTGATCCATGCGAGGGGTTTTGCAATACATGTATGTATGTATATTAGCTACGAATATTAAGCATGCAATGTAACACCATCTCCTTGTAAATACAAAAATCATGGTTAGGTCGACGCTATTAACTTAGTCAAATAAACCTTCCAGCTTGCTCTACTCCCCCGCCTCCGACACAGATCACTGTTTATTCGAACTCCATTCCTCCCACCAATTTAAATTTTAATTGTTCAACGGGGAAATACTCTCAGAATGGCAGCACATCAGTTGAAAGTAGCGATTTTGATTGTTTCCGACACTGCCAGCCGAGATCCTGCAACCGACAAAGTTGGCGATATACTAACAGAGACAATCGCTGCAACTGGAACGCGATGGGGGAAACCAACTATTGCTATTGTTCCTGATGATGAGTTGGATATCAAACGGCATATCTGCCGATGGGCAGATGCAGAAGTTTATTACAATCTGATCATTACATCCGGAGGGACTGGGTTTGGCTTGAGGGACAATACGCCAGAGGTCAGTTCAGCATGTACCCGAAGACCTGCTCGCAGGGAGACTTCACATCAGTGCAGTCAGTTCTGATGAAAATAAGTTAAAATGTTATTGATCACATAAAATATGTGCTTCTTAGGCTGTGGCTTCTTTGATTCATCGTCCAGCGCCAGGATTGGTGTAAGTCTACAACTATCAGTTGAGAAGTGAGAGAGATGAACTCACCTTTAAATATTTAGGCATGCCATGCTTGCTTCATCTTTAACTATTACGCCTTGTATGAGAGTGCCTGATACTGAATACTTCCCCCCTTCATCTGCTAACAGTATTGGTTTATCAAGTTGCTATGATGTCTCGGCCTGTTGCAGGAGTGCGACATCACACCTTGATTGTAACAGTCCCTGGATCGCCCAAGGGCGCCAAAGAGTGCGTTGAAGCGATCATCAACCTTTTGCCCCATGCATGTCTTCAAGCAGCTGGTGCAGACTCAAGATCACTTCATGCCGGCGGGGTTGAGAAACTAGAGAGGGAAGCCGGTGTATCAGGCCATCATGGGCATGATCATTGCCATCACCATCACGGCGGCCATGGTGGCCATATTATACCCAAACCACATATAAATGTAGCTGATACAACCTCAATCTCAAATGATCCAACTATTGGGCCAGCTCGGCGCAATCGTTCGTCCCCATATCCGATGATATCAGTTGACGAAGCCCTCAAGTTAATACACGAACACACCCCCAGTCCCATCATCATCGAGACACCCGTTGATGTATCTCTAGTTGGCTCGGTGATTGCTGAAGATGTCTATGCAGCGGAATCCGTTCCAGCATACCGGGCTAGCATAGTTGATGGATATGCCGTGATCGCTCCGGATACTAAAGGCCAATTCCCGGTCACATTGGTGTCGCATGCTCAAGCAGCTTCGATGCCTCCGCCACTGGAATACGGTAGCATTGCCCGTATCACAACCGGAGCACCATTACCCGACAATGCCAATGCTGTTGTCATGGTGGAGGACACTGTGCTAGTCTCTACTATTGCCGACGGGACGGAAGAAGCAGTTGTAGAAATATTAACTGGGGACGTTAAACCTGGGGAGAACATTCGCGAACCAGGAAGTGATGTTAAAAAAGGATCTTTGATTCTTGCAAAGGGTGATCTAATTACAGCCGTGGGCGGCGAAATAGGCTTATTAGCCTCCACTGGAGTTCAAAAAGTGAAAATTTACCAAAAGCCATGTATCGGCGTGCTTAGTACTGGGGATGAACTAGTACGGCACAACTTCCCCGTAACGCTCATAGGTGGCCAGATTCGAGACTCGAACAAGCCTTCGCTAATATCCTGTTTGAAATCATGGGGGTTTAAGACGATAGATTTAGGTATTACCAAAGATACTACGGGCCAGCTTGAGGAGATTCTACGTGACGCCTTCCGTGGCACGACGCCAGCGAACCTATCCGGTGTAGATGTGGTTATCACTACTGGCGGCGTTTCAATGGGTGAACTTGACCTTCTTAAACCCACCATCGAGCGCAAACTAGGGGGTACCATACACTTTGGGCGTGTGTCCATGAAGCCGGGTAAACCAACTACGTTTGCAACCATACCTTTCAAGCCAGCAACCCAATCCGATCCGGACTCTCAACAGGAGAGAGAAACCCGCCTCATTTTCTCTCTTCCAGGGAATCCCGCCTCAGCTTTAGTCACTCTCAATCTTTTTGTCTTGCCCTCGCTCCATAAAGCAATGGGATATCAGCCAGCAGCTACGAGCCTCCCGGAGGTCAAAGTTAGCTTGACTCATGATATTCCCAAAGATCCAAAGCGCACGGAGTATCACCGAGCCGTAGTGGGTGTCTCGGATTTGGACGGACGATTACTTGCTACTAGTACAGGTATCACTGGTGTGGGACAAAGAAGCTCCCGTGTTGGCAGTTTAGCAAGGGCAAATGCACTTTTAGTGCTTGAGCCTGGGACTGGGTCATTCGAGAAGGGCCAAATGGTACGCGCCCTGATGATGGGACAAGTGATGTCTGTGACGGGAATAAGTGATCACTGAATGATTGGAGTGAAAATTTCCATGTATATATACATCAGCCATGGGTTGAGTTTGATGTTGGGTATGTATGTGATTAAGTTAGTTCACGATATGACAATTTGACGGACTAAAAATAATTGAGGATCTGCTTATTCATAACAACTGCTCAAACCATATCTATTATGCTAACCCAGGCTCTCTTAACGGGAAAGAAAGTTTGATATACCAGCACTTACTCTAAACTCCAAAACTTCACTGAATGCCCTGTTTGTGCTGCGATAACCGTTCCAGCTAAAACTAAGAACACCAGAAAAGAAACACCAGTAACCACCCCAGGGCATCCGGATAACTTAGCTGTTCTAACTCTTCGCTCTCTTCCACCCCTTCTTCTTCTCAGCTCTTAGCGCCAAAAGAGTGCCATCCCTACCCTGCGGTCTCCCCACCTCGACTACAATGAACCGTGCAAAATCCTGCAAAATCCAATAGCTACTATGCGCCATCAACATATTCAAATACTGGATATTCAACGGCCCGCCACCGCCACTCAGATAGAAATCGATATGCCCATTATCATTTAATAGCGACATGCGGGTTTCCGCAATTTCCTCGCGAGTAAAATCGTGTGTTTCCATCTCGATAGTTGACGGGAGTTTGGAAATAGAGGGGCGAATGGATGGGGTGTTGGATACGGGAAGTAAAGTCTGAGGCTTTGTACCCCAGCGGAAAATATTGGAGATACTTTGAAATATGGACGCCGATGATGAAGGGATTGATACGTCTTTAAGTAGGTTGGCAAGCTCGGAGTCAACTGCGGCGTTTAGGCGGTATGCAATGGCTATCAACGATGTTTAGCAACTAGGAACTTTTATAGGATCAAAGATGGCGAAGGAGTCTTACGATCTGTTTCGTGCATAACATTATACAAATTGTTAACAGCAAGACATCCATAGGTTCCGGCTTCACCAGCAACACCTCGCGCGCTATCCTCTCCGTTATTGCAGCCAGGTTTGTTGCGGCCTTTTCGAGGAAGTAGGGTTGCTTGTTCTGTGAGTCAGCGAAATCTTTTCTCGTACCTGAAGCATAAAAATTGAGAGAACTTACATTTGTTCAGGAGCAGAAAGAATCCGGCGGGGCTCCCGCAAAAAAACAGATTGGTGGTATCGAATTCGAACATGGTTTCGCTGATACTGGAATTCAAAAAATCAATATGAGGAAGTTTTGTAGGTTGTTGTGTGAGGATATCAATCGCCATAATGCTCCCAAGTGAATGAGCTATCAAATGAACGCGGCCTTTAGTCTGAAAACTAGGGTTGTTTTGGCACCACAGCCTGTAAATTCTATTCGCCTCTTTCACCACAGCGAAAACCATTTTTTGCTTATGATGTGAAAGGTAGTATGGAATATCAAGCATAACATCGCTGATCAAGTTTCGTATTCCCGGAATTGACTCGGGAGTGATATCCTTTAGAGAAAATCGATTTGCGTTCAAACCCTCTGGACGTGCAACTCCTACATCTGTGTCTTCTAAAGATAAGGTGGATCTCCAGTTGACTGGAAGCACCATAATGTTTTCCTGCTCTGAGCGCATATGGGGCCATACGGTATCACTGCTTAATTCGATATTCACTTGTCTCCGAAAAGAGTTGATAGCATGAGTAAAGTGGAAACTTTCAACCCGCTCAGAGAGTTTTTGACCTATCCCATGGATGACGAGAACCAAATCGCTGACGTTTGGTCTCATGTCCTCCATTTGGCACGCATAGCAGATCTGGCGTCGCGATGTAGGAGGATCAGTAGCCATTTGATGCATTTTCATGAAATTTCTAGCATTCGTGGACATGAATTTCGAAGGGTGTAATTTATCCCAGATTCTGGGGTTAAATCCTCGCACAACAGCTACACCAATCTGCCGACCCTTGCAAATGGAACTTAGGGGCCTACGGCCTCTCGAAACAGAAGGTAGAACACTCGGTCTGAGAATTTGAGCATCCTTTGAATCCACAAATATCACGCTGGAGTTTTTGAACAGCTGGGTCGACCCCAATTGACTTTCCGAACATCCAGCCGCTTTATTTTCAGCAAAGTCAAGGCTATTCCATCTGTGTTCACGAGGGCCTCCACCGCTTAGTATTGACGATGTATTTTCTACAGACTCCCGTGCCGATACATTCAGACCATTTGGGGTTGGCCATAGGTTATACACAATCTTCAGTTCAGCTTCCGCGCCGTTTTCAAGGCAGCTTCTTAGTTCATCTTGCCAAGTTTCTGTCCACGGCTTTAGGTAATTATATCCCTCCTCTAGTCGGTTGGCTAGTTCTGGTTCCACCGGAAGCATCGTATTTTTGTAAAACCATGTTGCTCTAATGACCCTCGATATATCTTGCACAGGGCTCCAGTAGATAGGTTTCATCTTCGATGCCATTAGCTTTGATTATTCTGGTATAGGGGTATTGAGCACTTCACCTACCTGTAAGTTTGGAAGCTCTACGAGATGAAGACGCGATGCTCCTACCGTCACTGTTGCTCCTGCATCAATTTCAGAAGGCAAGGATGGCGAGGGAGATTGGGCCCTTGTTGGTGAAGCCTCCCGACGTTTAAAACAAGAATCTTCAAAATCAAAAGTTGCTTGAGGAGGCGGACTCAGGCTACCAGGCGTATTTTTAATTGATTCAGTTTGGGCAAAGGGGGACTTTGTCAATGATGATGGCCGTTCTCTGACAGGTGCCCTGATGAACGGGGAACCGCTTATATCATCGGAGGCCTGAATCATGAGAGGAGGTGTGGAGGGACCGACAGCCTTCAGACCATCTTCCATAGGGGATAGGGACAAGCCTTTTCGGACAGGTGTCTTGGGTAGGTGGTCGGCAGAAAAGGTTGTATTTATCGCCTGCTTGGACTCCCTCAATCCAAGATTTCGCTTTGATATTGACCTACTTGGCTCTGAAAGAATATCGCTCCGCGATTCTGAAGGGACAGTTGTAGAAAGGACTCGCTTCCCGGACTGGCCGCTACCCCCGACACGGTCATCCTTCTCCCAGCTTCCCTTGCTCATCCATCGAGGTTGAGAAATTCGGCCTTTTTGATTGTCCTCTGTTTCGCCCCGGAATCTTGTCCCATGGTTAGGCGAATCTCCCAAATCCTGAGGATTCTCCTCCTCATCTCCGGCTTCAGCTGCCTTTGCCTCCTCATAAGCTGAGCGTAGGCCCTGCCAAGCTTCCTCTAGCGCAATGTTATCCCGCACAGAAAACGGTCTTGGGGGTAGTTTTGTTTGCGAAGCGCCGGGTACGGCTGGAGCTGGGAGAGGACTTAATGGATCGTCGATCGGGAAAGGAGAGTAGTAGAAGAATTGTGCTCGAACACCGGGCGGCGGAGGAACAAGTTCGTCTGGGTCATGATGAATCGCAGAATCTATTTCTGAATCGTAAAGAAGACAGGTAGGGCCGTAGGTGTGTGTTGGAGCTGTCATCGTTTCTCTCAACCCAGTCGTCTTAAGGTAGCAAGCGTGAATCAACCATCATAACTTCTATAGGACACATAAAATAAGAGCCAGGAGCTCTAATATCATCGTTGCTAATATCTGCACGTAGCAAACTACCGCTGGTACCGCTGGGGTACAATTATCGGTGATAAATGGTAGGCAACAGAATTATTGAGAAGCTGGAACTCCTGCAACAGCACATTAGACAACTTAGAATAAAAACAACAAGCTTCTCTGAAAGACAGAATAGAGCTGTTTTCTTCAAGAAGAGTCCAGCAATACACAGTTAAGGTACACAAAGGCTTCGAAGAGATGTTTTCCACTCTAAACAATCAGAATAAGCCCTTCTGGTGCTTCATGGAGCTCTCAAAATGTTTTTTAGGCGATGACGTTGGTAAATATCACGTGGTTTGAATATTTAGATAACGTGGTTCACGGTGAACTGGATCACACGGTGAGCTGGATCACTAAATCACGT
>JANTQB010000114.1:0-60201 GCA_032988175.1 Myotisia sp. PD_48
GTCAACAAAGAACCTAAAGGGGAAGAAGTGGTGTCCATCACCACAACCGTAACATAAGCTGGGCCAATTTAGATACCAAAATTAACTGGAGGTTTATGCTGCATAAAATAATAAAACTTATCAATCTACTAAGTTAGTCAAACAATATTTCACACAAATGTAATGATTCATTGGCTCATTGTTCTTGCTAAGATCTCTAAGACTAGTTACCTGGGTTTCCAAATGAATCACTCAGAGGGACCTTGTTTATTCTCCTAATAGAGATAGTTAATGGTAGTTGGATTAGGTCTATAAAAGGGTGGTCCATTTCTGCACAGATATCCTGAGCTGGTTCTAACCATCAACTTATTTCTAGCCTTTGAACAGTCCAACTGATTCCTGGATCTGCCATCCTCCATCCACCTCCATCCTATCGTTCGAGATCTTGAATATATTCGTCAGCCTTAGTTTACGCAACTACCTACATACATAGGTAACTATGCCTGGACAAAACGACCACCCCGTTTTACTCCCAAAATCCAACATTCCGATGCCAGTTACCGCCCCTATTTGTTGGAATTGCTATTACGTTCTTCCTGGAGTTCCACCCGTTATTTGCCGCAACCCTGAATGCCGGTTGCCCAATTAATCCTCTCGAGGGGGAAGGGAGGGAGAGAGAGAGCGAGCAAAGACTGAGAGAAATGTTCGGTAGTTTCAGTACTTAAGAGTGAATTATTTCAGAGCCACAAAATACTGAGTTAATATTTTGATCTTTAACGATTACTCTATAACACAATATACAACATAGGGGATATAAAATAGTGGGCTTCTAACCTAAAACAAACAAAACAAGTCAAGCTAAACCTGCGTAATAATAGGTACAATAGCTATAGCCTGCTAGAGTGTAGGAGAAACAGTTAGTAGCGCAGCCCTTATTAACTAGTAGGTAGGGGCATCGGCATACTGATTCCTTATTCATGGCAGCTTGGTTGACCTCTTCCAGGTCCTCCCAGCCATCATCTTCAACCAAATCCGCCATCTCTTTGGTCCCAGGGTCATTACTTCTTCCCTCATTGATGCGGGCTGGCCAGGAGCATACTTTGGAGACAGGGCTACTAATACTTGTGAGTAGAAGTAGCTAGTGAAAAAATATTGACCTTGAGGGGAGGAACTGAAACCCTCCAAACTAGGAGTATTCCAATATGTTATGGCTAGCTTTTGTATCAGTAACGAGACGTAATGGGATACATACATAACCGAAGAATGCCAATGTTTGAGTGGAAAAAATGACCGTTGAAGGGAAAATGGGGTAGCTAGGATGTTGTGAGATCGAAGACAAGTGGCACACCCTCCTCATTAAATGCTCTGGCTCCATATACATCTCTTAATTGACCCCAAGTAATACTATCACCAAATATAACCTTGGCGGCCCGCTTAGCATCCCATAATGCTCTACGGGGGTTACTATACGTACAAAAGTATGCAAGTTCAGCTCTAGCCGACCCCATGAAGGTGGAAAGTTGGGTCTGGGTACTAGTAGGGCTAGAAGGGCGTGATGCTTCCTTATCTTTGAGACATTGAAGGAAGAGGCTCCGGAACTCGATTATCTGTGCATTTATCACTTCTGGGGCCGCGGGAAATAGCATGAACTCCATGAAAATCCCAAGGCGTTCAAGTGGCAAGGCTTGAGCATGGGTCCAATCTAAGACCCCGGTTAAATTGAAGTCCTTGTCGAAAAGAAGATTGCCGTAATGGAGGTCAACATGACACAGTGGAAATGGGCCGTGGATTCTGTCGTCTAGAATCATGTGGGGGAGAGCGATCTTTAGGATCCAGGATGCAGTCCTCCAATCTGCATCATCTGAATGAAGAGCGAGTATTTCTTGGCTCTCAGCTGCTCTGATTTCATGAAAATACTCCAGTGAAGTGCGTGGAGTTTTTGAAGAATCGATAGCTGTAGACACCCCAGGTAAAATTGGATCGCAGCTTTTATCGCTAACTCTCCCAATGTTCTTAAACGTCAAAGATTCAAGTTCGAAATAAACATTTGCCAGTTGTTTTGCCACTTTTGCTCGATACTCCCGGGTGACTGCCTTAGATAGAATATCCTTACACGGTTGCCCAGGTAAAAACTCCATCAGCATATAGGGATATCCACATGGGTTTTCCGTGGAAAGACCATAGTCAAATATTTGAGCGACAGGAATAGTCGTCCTACTACGAACAAGTGCCATAGTCTCGATTTCGCTCATAAAAATGTTATTCTCCTCGTCCGTGTCAGCGTTTAGAGGATCATGTTGTATCCGTACAATCCAATAAACTCCGTCGGAAAATGCAGCCTCAAAAACGACATTCATGAATCCCCATGTGAAACAGCTGGTATCAATTGTGCAAGTAACGTTGGCTGGTAGTTTTTCTTTACTAGATCGAGCGATGGTTGCTCGAGACTCAAGGTAGTCAAAGTTTGCTGATGATAGCAACTTTTGCATGCGGTCGTATTGTTCAGTTTCTGGATCCAGATGGCCAAAGCCAGCCCAGCCCTCACTTGGTCTTGCCATATTAGATTTATTTCACAATGATCCTGTATGTAGTAATCTGTAAAATAAGTGGGGGAAGAAGACGAAGTGTAAGGGGGAAGGGGTTAAGGTGCTTGTTATACGGTGGGGCTTGGTTCCTGGCGGGTCGCATGTTTCCTCAGGAACTTACCAACTTTAAATTTAACTTAACCGCCGCATCAAAAGGTTAACGTGAAGTAACTACAAAGTGAACCACAGACACGCAAGGACAACCACTACACGAAGAGTCAACCTTAGGGGCAAGGACAACCACTGCATGAAAGATCAACCTTAGGTGTAAGGACAATCACTACACGAAAGATCAACCTTAGGTGCAAGGACAAACACTACACGAAAGATCAGCCTTAGATGCAAGGTTTCAAACTTGCATATAATGGCTTTGCTCACAGAAGATGATCACAGGCTGATTCAAAGCCAGCCTTTGGGCAGTTCTCTTGACCAGGAACTACTCGTATCACTCCATGTGGCCGAGGATGCGTATTCCTTCATCAGTCCTCTTGACGGTGCCAGTGACGGACCCGAAAAAGATTGCCTAATTACGGTATCTGATCTCATCCTAAGACTAGCATCTACGAAAGTAGCTCGTGGTCTTTCACCAATCAACAACCGCAGCATCCCATTGCACCTAGCAGCCATAGCTGTCCGGGTTGATGGTGGTAGCTTTAGTTACACCGGCTTCCGTCCTCTAGTGAAGCTCGTCATCCAAAAGGCGCCTGACTATGACATATGGAGCGCCGCCTTAGAGCTACTCACCAAGTTTTCGGGAGTAACCCGAGGCCCTACGTACGCCAGCGCAGCGATTACCCATTCTTCTGCAGCCCGGGAAGCTGCTGAAGAGGCCCGACAGTTAGTCGAGGCATGAGCCTTCAGGGAGATCCGGGATAGTACATATCGTGATGTGGAAGGGTTCTTTGAGAAGTACTTCGACGGAAAGGACTGGACAGGACGTGCCCAGAACGTCTATAAGTCCATAGAGAGCCAATATGCCAACGGTCAATGGGCCGATCTTCGTGAATGCCCCCGACCAGGATCGAATGCTGGCCTGGCTGTTTCAATTGCAAGATAATGTTCTTTCAAACGAGAAGCGCCGTTACTGCGTGATAGATATTCCAAAAGAACTACCTGACGGCGATCCTCAAATTGATTTGAGTATCAAACGAAAGGGCGACACCCGTTCAAATCTAGAACATATTTGGAGGGATATCGAGGTCTCTGGCAAGCTCAAGGCATCTGATACTGATGGTGTCAAAAAGACATTAGTACGGCTTGCCGATATGCACGGGAAATATTTGCGTGGCAACCGACGCGCCGCTATCTTCATGCATTTACTATCTGCGGGAGTAAGATGGAAGTATGGGTATTTGACCGTTCTGGATGCTATAGCCCAGGCCCATTTGATATCCATAATGAGCCGAAACGCTTTGCACAGGTAATCTCTGGTTATTTGATGATGAATGAGGATGAATTGGGCTTAGATACGTTCATAGAGCGAGACGGCGACTCATGCTTTATACGCATTGAGCAGGGAGGGGGTACATTTTCCAGGTTTCATCTGCAACCGGGATCTCTCACCCGTCAACGATCAATTGTATGCAGTGGAACTTCTTGCTATCTTACAAAGTCGCCAGACGCGTCAGACTCGCCAGAATCTGACGACTGGAACCACGTCACTAAGTTCTCTTGGACGTCCGATAGAAGGCAGCCGGAGGCAGATCTTCTGAAATTGGCCCATCGAAAAGGAGTTAAAGGGATTGCGACATTGGCCGGTTATCGCATTATCACCAGCATCAGTGATATACGCTCTGGGATGCAGTTTACAAAGCGATACAGATTCCATGCAGCTGATAATGCAATGCCGTCTTCTCAGTCACTGCAGCTTACCCACCGTTTGCAGTCGCTCAGCCGCCGTGGCCTAAGCTCCGTAGAAACAACTGGGCAGGGTCTGTTAAGGAAACGCAAGTTGGCTAATACCGGTACGAGAGTATCAGAGCAATCTAGCTACCAGGATTTTCACAAAAGGATGTTGCTGCCGACCTGGAAGAAGTCCAGGGGATCAATTCACCTTCCCCCGGTAGCCCATACGACAACCGGATTCTTCGTTGCCTTGTCATGTTCCCCGCTGGCAAGCCGATCCACAGATTTTACTCATCTTTAGATTATTAGTGGCGGTTCGTGACGGCATAAAGGCACACAGATCCCTCTATATGGATGGAAATATCCTTCATCGAGATATTTCCGAGAACAACATCATCATCACCGATCCAAAGAAGACCGGGTTCTCAGGAATGCTAATTGATCTAGATCTTGCAAAAGAACTTAGTGGGCGGAGCGGTGCACGCTGCCCTACAGGGACTAATCCATTTATGGCTATTGAGGTATTGCGTAATATTGACCGTACCTATCGGCACGATCTTGAGTCATTCTTCTATGTCCTGGTCTGGCAATGTGCCTGTCGTGGCTGGAAGTTTGTGCACAATTCAAGCGGTCACCCTATACCAAGCCGGCTAACCGATTGGTACTCGAGGACTTATGAACAGATCGCAGCTAGTAAACATCCTGATAAGCATATTGATTTGTTCGAAGATATCCTTGACGAATTCCCACCCGATTTTGATCGTCTAAAGCCATTTCTCTGCGATATTCGGGAGCTGTTGTTTCCCCATTGCTATAAGAAGGGTATATTCCTAGGGACACCAAAGGATCCTGATTCATTGTATGGACCAATTATCGATGTGTTCGACAAGATTATTGATGTTATTTAAGATAGCAAAGGGTAGGAGGTGCTGTTGCTTGTTCTAGATGCCTAAGGACAGTTCTTAGGAGACATATAACTTTGAAGCCTTATACTTAAGGTCGGCCTTACACATAAATGTTACTGACGGATGGCCTGGACCCATCCAGATGGCATACCCAGCAAGGCCGAGAAGCTCGCTCTCCCTAACCGGAATGAAGCCGATCGAGCTACTACGACACCTTGATACTTAACCTTCTGATAGTGGTCAAAATACCTCCCCTAGGTGCCTCGGAATGCCCGCAAAGAATCTGTCACACAGAGCAGGTCCATTTTCTTTGTGTACTAATGATTTAATCAAACATGCTTCATTTCACAATGGGGTAATTTTCTAAACCATCCTTGGATCCCATCGGTGGAGACACAAATCCGAGCTGTTGCAAAAGGGGCTGGGATGCCGATTCCAAGCAATCCCAAAGATTCACTTGGATCACCCTCCTTACACTACGGAGTAATGCCCAAAAAGCCCCGAAAACAATTCGTTAAAGATCTTTATGATATCATCTGCAAGACCTCGACTGTATCCTTACCTACTTTGGTCATCAAGTTATCTCCGCCATCTTGGACCAGTGGGATATGACGCAGAGGTGGATGGAATAGCAGTGAACAGGGCGACAATGGTTTAATCGGCTTCAACCCTTCTCTTTATATTAATCACTCTTAATAGAGCCTATTTACCGTCTCTATTAATTCCTATGCCTAATGGTACACCACCAGAAATAAATACTATATGTAAATTGTTTTCTACAAGGCAATTATTTGTGTAACATCGCAATAGCTATCTCTATCTGTAGATCCCCTCATGTACCAGCAGCGGAGGCTGGCTAAGGGACAGAAAATATATATTTATTAAAGCCGAAGAAAAGGCCAATGCACACCATTGGAATATACGATAAATCCCTAGATGCAATAGAACATGGATTAACACTGTCTCCAAGATCGCTGACAGGTCGATATCTAAAATTGATCCCCTATCCGCTTTAATTGTAACTTCTTTGGCTGCACAAAAAGGCCCGTCGCATGTGTACAGACTCTCCCATGTTGGTCTTTAATTACCCCTTCGACAAAGGCTTTCCGCTCCGAGCTCAGTATCGAGTTGTATTTCGATTCGATAGATATATATTGTCCCGCAAGCACTGGAGCTTTATAATTTATGTTTAAGTTCGCCGTAACGCCAGTCTTCGCAGGGAAATTCCGGATGGCGACGCGTCCCATGTTCTCATCTAATATTATCCCGAGCGCGCCACCGTGGACAATTGTAGGCCAGCCTTCGATACCATTGCCGACGAATAAAACGGTAGTGAAAGTGTTTTCTTTCTCATTGTAGAAGATGCGCTATATGTCCGTATCGGGATTGAATCAATTTAAACAGCCTAGGACACAACCGTGAGGAAGTAGGATATATAACCAACCTGGCATGAAACACCTCTAGATCCCCTCAACGACCCGCTGGTTATCCTCTTTAGTTTTTCTTCTGCATTCAGATGTCCATAGGGCTCCCACTCCACATAGTCTGGATCGGCGCGGAGCTTCTTCACTAACGGCAACCTATCAAATCCTAGTTTCAATGTATCGCGAACGATTATGTCTTCTGGGCTATCAGGCTCTAACACAGGCCCGCCAAACTGTTTCATCACCATCGAGGCATTGATGCTGCCTAGCCCACCGAATATAAGAATATAGCCCGCGATGCGAAAACGACGAGGCCATTTGCTTTGCGCCGCTGGCTCGACTATTGTTGTTATTAAGCGACGGGGTTGTATCCTGGAGGCATTGGACGATATTCTGGAGAGGTTGGTTCTGATATGTGAGAGGATGAGGTTGGGAGTTATGGAGGTCCTGCCTCCTAGTCGTTTAAACATGCTGCTATTACGATTCGACGAATTGAGTGATGAATTGCTGGTCTTTATTTGTTGATTTTGGTGGAGATGTGATGTTTACTGAGATGAGTTGGGGCCGAGGCATTTCCAAGGTCACTCGTTAGTTAAATTAACTACGAGGGACTCAAATTTCAAAAGTAAACAAATTATTTATTTCTCGATATATTTACATCTTTTTTTTGAAATATAATAGAAGAAGTTCATTAACTTTATTGAATTGAAGCTACTATGTACAGTACAGAAAGCGCATGCGCTCCGAAGCTAATAATGAATAATGTCTCATAAGAAAATAAGTGAAAAGCCCATCATCTATGCAAGGAACAAGTGACCGAAAACACAGGCGATAGTCAGGCCAAGAATGGCAGAGCTAGACTTGATGCTGCCTGCTCCATTTGATGGTGGTGGAGTGGTACCATCGCCGTCCTCGCCATCATCGTCCTCGCCATCATCACCATCTCCGCCATCGCCGCCCTTGCCGTCTTCTCCGAGAGCGTTAACGGTGATCTTGTTGATTCCACCCTCAACTCCTTCCAATGGAGCAACAAAGGCCATCTGGGACCAAGAGAACTGGGTATTCCTTCCACCGAAGATGAAGACTTCGAATCGACCAACGAATTCGTCGTTGATATATACACGGCTACCCTCCAAGAAGGTGGTGGTGATCTTCATTGTTCCTTTAAGAGGGACAGTGACAGCCTTGTGAGTGGAGCTGGAGACATTGACCCAGATACGACCAGGGTGGCCAATATCGAAGCCATCTTCCTCACCAACATGTCGGAGTGGGTATGGCCAGTTGTCAGTGGTGAAAACAAGTCCACCCTCCTTATCCAGGCTGAGATCGTTGTCTGGCGAAGAGAGGGTGAATGGGCCGTCATACTCAAGGGTCAGAGTATAGTTGATACCCTTTCCACCTGCGCCGAGTTCGATCTTGCCGTCTGGGCTGTCGCTGGACTTCCTCTCCCATGCGTAGAGTGGGTTTGGTGGGTTGTCGCTGAATTCGCCTGGGAGGCGGCGGTCGAGGTTGTGGCCAGGGGCGCGGTTTGTCAACAGGTCCAAGGATGGCCAAATGGTGGACTCATCAAGCTTGATTCCTCGGGCACCAGACCAGGCGCGGGAACCTAGAACTGGGAAACCGTGGCGCATAGTGTGGAAGGCCTCAAGCTGAGTGCTGGCATCGACACCATTGTCATTCCACATAGCAAAGATAGCTCCCAAGTTATTTGGAGCACCAACTGGGAGAACATCGGTAACGTTGTATGGATCAAACATAGTAGGATCCCATTGCAAGTTCTGGACCTCACCGAAGTGGAAAGTGCGGGACATGTTGTACCATTGAGGATACTTGCGAGGCAAGATGGGCATGTGGTCGTTCTTCATACCAGTGTAGACAACAACATCCTCAGTGTTGATGAGTCTGTAACCATCACGATTCAACAGGGTCGGGTCGGATTGGTTTTTCTGCCAGTGCTGAATGATGACATCCTTGTCAATGACCATGGTCTCAGAAGGCTCGTGTGTTCCCCAGATGCGGATTTCCTTCTCGTTTTTGCTCTCGGACTTGATGAATTTGTTCATTTCGTTGACGAAGTGAATATAGACATCAGCGAGTTCTGGTTCGTACTCGTCAGCACCAACGTGAACTTGCTTGGTGTGGAACCATGGGAGGAATTCTGCCCACATCGACTGGACGGTAGGGATGGAATCAGGGTGTGTCAGATTAAGCAGGTCCTTCTTGGGGAGGGCGAGCTCTGGCTTCCATTTAGTAATAGCAAGAGCGTGTCCGGGAGCTTCGATTTCTGGAATGACGGTGACACCACGCGAGGCACAGTGCTTCTCCATATCTTCATAATCGGCGCGGGAGAGTGTCTCGTTCTTCATGCGGATAAGACCCTCGAGCTCCTTGTTCTTCTCTGGCATGAGGGCGAATTGATGATAGACCTCATTCCAAGTTGCGTTGCGGCCACGGTTCATTGGATAGTTGTCCATGAGATGGTACTGGAATTCGGAAAGCTTGAAGAAAGAGGCGAATGTGCACAGCTCCTTCAAGAATTCTGGGGAGTACCATTTTCGTCCGGCATCGATAAGATATCCTCGGGTCTCATAGGCAGGGCTATCGGCCAGGCGCCCAGCAGGCAAGGCATCGTCTCCAGTGAGAAGGAGATGTTGTAGAAGAGTTCGTGTACCCCACCACATACCACGGGCACCAGTTCCTCCAATGAATATTCTTCCGTTTCCAACTTCAAGTTCGTAAGCTTCCTCAGTAGCGTTACCGTTCTCGTAGGTCAGGTTGGCTGCCGATCCCCTGAATTGACCAAGGTAGATACCCTCGCCATCTGTAGGGATGCTGTCGACGCGTTCAAGCGTCCATTTTTCACCAGTGAGTTCGTTGAGATCAGATTGGAAAATCTCGGCGAATTCGTAGGCGCTTGGGGGAATGGTGGTCAAGCCACTCTCATCCTTTCGGGATGCCCATTTCTTATCAATGTAGATGTTCTTAGAGCCATCGGAGACGGAGAAGCCAGCTCCTTCCTCTGCCTGGAATTCGACTGGTGGGAGACTCTGCAGGGCCGAGGCCACTGCGAGGAGTGAAGTAAAAGCGAGAAGACGCATGGTCGGCCTCAATTCCTCCAATATTTGGGTGAAGAAGAAAGGAGAGGAACAAGGAGAGGAATCCGAACGAGAAAACTCCTTGATTCTCACCGGCGCAACGAGCCCTTCATATACGGAGATAGATGGAGAGTCCCAGGTTTTCCGGGATGCTTTCAACTGCCAGGCACGCACTGAGGTTACATCCTGGTTGCAGCTCACCCCAGGAACGTTGTGATTACAGGCAAGTCACCCAAGCCCTCTAGCCGATATGAACTGGCTCCAGATGCGATCAGGTAATGACACCTCGAGCTATGGGTGAGCCCTTGAATGATCCCCAGATAAACCAGGTCCCCCACGTCTGCCAAGCGCGGTTGGCTTTATTTCAGGGCTTTCGCATGGTGAAACAAGTCTTAGCAGCAGCGATCATGGCCGTAAATAGCTAGCCAGGATGCAACCGGGGGGCAGCAAGTTCCCCATCCCACGGTGCTGATGGATGGCGGGGGGCCGAGCCATTGGGAGAGAGAAGCTGGGGGAGCTTTTCTCCTCTTTGTATCCTCTAAACCAGATGGATCGTCCCAGATTTTGCTCTCGTGGATGTAGTCGGCCCAGAATATACTCCGTAGTTAGTTATGTTCCGTATGGACCACACCACCCACCATGGTGTATAATTCACTGCTAACCGATTAAATCCGCTGTTCGGGGAATTTTAAAAGACGATGAAGGCACGCCACATGGCTGCAGTTCCATACTTCCCGGATCTCGAGATGATGCTGGATGGCTTCCTCGAGCGGGGGAGGGTGATGAACAGTGGGTAACGCACTGTTTGGCTTAACAATTAACTATATAATTTATCCGAAATGATCGTTGAGACAAGAACTTTGCCTTGCCATAACAAGACTCCTTTGAGTGAGATGTTTGGCTTGGTTTCCAGCATGAGGAGAGCAATCTTGACCCAAGCTTCGAGCAAGTGGTGGCCAAGATGCGAGACGCGACAGATCCATCATGTCTACGGAGTGACTACCTAAATAACCTAATCGATAACTAACTAAAATACCTAACTAACCTATGGTTGCCAGCTGTTTTCCTGGAGTTACAAATCAGTTGCTGGACAATCGAGAGGAGAACAGTTGTGTCCCACGTTACGGGGAAGCCAACTCCACGGCTTGAGGGCCTGTATGTAACATCAACAGCCTCAGACAACGCTGCAACATCGGATACAGCCAAGCGCCGTTCCTGAGATTATCCACCTGCAGCTTTAAATGAAGCTGTTCAAGGGTTGCCCGTGTAATATGTTTAATACAGTTAGTCTATATTTTAGAGACCGCAAAGAACTCGGTTCAGATCAAGATGTTAGTTAATCTGGCTCGAGGTTTCGTGGGTAACTTGTACTCCGACAGCCCGAAAGCCATAATTACGCCCTGATAAACCCCTTTCTAAGTGGTTCCAATGGACGAAATTATCTTTGCTTAAGTTACTCCGTAGCACTAAAACTATCAAGGAAGCTGGGGTTATGAGTCCTAGACCCTGTTCTAGCTATATCTACGTCATATAGTCGTATATTTAAGCCTTGGAACCCCCCTGAGTCTCATTAGAGAAATAGTAAAAGAATTCAATGAAAGCAAGCCCCGATGCGATGGAACATTTCTACTTCGAATCCCGGCTGGCCTGCATGCATTTTGTCTAGTTAGAGAAACTAATAGTTTATTCTTGGATTTCCGAAAGTAAAAACCTTTCAGTTCAGTGTGCTGGGCATAAAATCCATGGAATTTTATGATGGAAAGAAAAGAAACAATTTTGTCATGGAATCATTTACCGGCTGGTCTATCACCAGTGGATGCATCCATAGATACACTGCAAGGAGAGGGATAAAATATAGAGATTTTGAAGAGCGGAATCCAAATTCTCAATTACTTGCATGATGATCGATTCACACGCTCGCTATCGAATGTTCGTGTAAAATAACCAACTCCATTGGATCAACCATGCTGCTGCTGGCTTTCTACTCATTCTTCGACCTCCTCGGCAGTTGGCAAGTCGATTGCTCGATAGAGAAGTATTAAGGCTGAGTGCGATTCTCCTATTACCCCCAAAAGTTAGCATTGAGTAAGAGAGAGGGGGAGAGAGGGAGCTGTTTATCACGTACCACCTCCAGAGAGAGTTTCGATCTTTTCTCCAGGAACTTCCGTGACCTTGTCATCGTTGAACCACCACCAAGTCCCAGTGTCTTCTTTTCTCTTTCCATCTATAGATTTCGCATCCTTCTTAACATAAGCAGTATAATGGCCACTATCAGCACTGGCACCTTGGTGAGTAATCACACCACGTAGCTCATACAATCCAGATTTGTTCGCGCCATCATCCTTTGCAAGTTCTTGATTGATCAAAGAGAAGAGTTCCTTTTTCGCAGAGGCAAGGGCAGCAGCTTTCTCCGCCTCATATTCCGCGTCTGTCTTGAAGATTTCAGGCTCAGCATCCTTACTGCCTTCGCCCTCTTTCTTCTCGTCGGCGGCACTTTCAATCATCGTCTTCTTTTGTAAGGGCTCGCTAAGTTGGGTCGCGCCTTTGGCCTCTTCTTCCCGCTGATGGGCAATGCGTTGTCGCTTTCGAGCTCGTTCCATGTCCTGTTCATCCTTTCGAATTTCTCGAACCTTATCTCTAACAGGGATAAGTTGTTTCTTGAGTTCTTCTGTACAAAATTCCACTACATCTAATTCGGGCGGGAATGTCACTTTTCGCATTATCTTGGCTTTCTTTTGAGAATCTCGTTTCCAGAAGAATCGGACAAAGTGCACGGTCAGGTATTTCGGCAATCGAGAAATCCGGGATCGTTTTGTATACACTGCGTCCCGGTCGACAGCGTCTGAACGCTTTTCGATCTTTTCTTCCAGACTGGCCAGAAGCCCATCACGAAGATGATTTATGTCCTTGTCAATATGACAGTTAAGCTTAAAAAAGAGGTCCGTCGTTTCGACCGCCATTTCTCCGCTGTCCCTGACGGCCTGCTCATCACATTCAAGAACGGAGTCGAACCTCCCGGCAACATATTTATCAATGAAGGAAGTACTCTTCGCGCCCTCGTCGGACAAGTCCTTGATGGTCAGCTTTTGACGAAGCTGAGATATGATTTGCGACCAAGCCTCTTCTGCATCCTGCTGGGCATACCCATGACCTTCCCTAGTCTTTTGTGCAAATTGGGGAAATTGCTTTCGAAGGGCATGTAAAAACAACATTGGAGGGAACCCTTGTTGAGTCTCCGACATCTGCTTATACAAGTCTCGCAGCGAAGCGGTAAGATCTGTACCATGAACAGCAGAGGCACCCTCATTAGCAGGCTTATATTTCAGAAGCTGCTGCTGTAGCTCTGGCATTGTTCGTAGGGTCTGTAGGGTAGAGTTCAAATAACAGGTATTCCCCAAATTCTGCAATCCAGCAGGTGTAGCCCCCTCTGCCCTCGCAGCCTCAGCTTCTGTCATATCCTCCAAGAATTTAATGGTGTCTTTCGGCTTTTTTAGTACCCCGCTAGCCTCACCACCAGCGGGGGTACCTAGCATCATAAAGGTTTGGCCAGGTTTGGCTTTGATCGAGGAAAGAGGAGTGTCATCTTTAAGTTGTCCTCCTTTAATAAGGATTTTCTGACGATCTGGCTCGACTCCGGTCAAAGAGTATAGTTGGAATTTAAACGTCTCTCCATTGGAGTTAGGATCGAGCTCGAGTTGGTACGTCTTGCCCTGATGTTTGATGCTCACTACGAGCTTGTTAGTTAGTGGAAGAAACGCATAAAAAATGGGAGGTGTGTAGCGGTACCTGGTATAGAATCCATGGCAGAGTACAGCTATGTGAATAACTAGGCTAGGAGGAAGGGTGCGAGTTGGGATGGAAGAGTAAACAGAGAAGATTCGCGGTTTGGGGCCAGACAGCTTTTGTTCGGTTTCCAGCTTGGGAGGGAAGAGCGGGGTGCAAACCAGGCAAACACTCCACCAACATCAACCTCCCACCATCTGTCAACCCATTAGGTTGAAGTGATGATGGAATAAAAAACAGCACAGATCGAACACAACGAACTATTAAACCGCCGGCTGGACAAGACGGGCAAAACCGACAGAACAGGGCTGCCGGTTGAATAAGACGCACAAGATTACCTATTTGAATACGCCAAATAAGACTATTGGCTGAATAATGGTACTGTTGAGTTGAATTAATCTCCCCACCCCGAACGTCCCCGGATGTGTTTCTAACAATGCATAGTCTCAATCCCTAAGACCGTACCTTCAATGCGTACGCTCATCCCTAACTGCCGCTCTTGCCGTATCGAATTTTGCCTCGCAGGCGTCGGAACGACATAATGTCCCAGAGATAGAAGCCGCAACATGTCCGGAACTCCTATTGAATCCGCTTACCATTGCACGTAACGAAAAAGAGAAAGTCTTGATAGAACCTAGTGTGAACAGTGTTCGCGTTAGCATTCGCATCAAGCAAGCGGACGAGATCGAACAGATTCTTGTGCACAAATTCACCAGGTTCTTGACGCAGAGAGCAGAGGCCTTCTATATCTTAAGACGGAAACCAGTCAAGGTATGCCAATTTCCTTGGACTGGGATATATCTATACAAACTAACAAGTAACAGGGATACCATATCTCTTTTCTAATTACCAACTTTCACACCGAGGCTATGTTGAAGCATAAACTAGTTGATTTCATTATCGAGTTCATGGAAGAGGTTGATAAGGAAATATCGGAAATGAGGCTTTTTGTACGTGACGATCTCATTTTGCAATGGCTATCCACTCCAGATAGAAACTGTTCATTTGCTGATGCCCAATTCTTTATAGCTAAACGCCAGAGCTCGATTCGTGGCAGAATCATTCTTGACTCCTGTGAGTTTGATGTTCACATATCCCTTGCATTTCTATATGTTCCCTAATAAAGGTCTTCATTATAGTTTGATTAGCGCGGTTTGCATGTTACTTTACTTTATCCAATATCACAAACGGAAATAAACACTTGATGGATCCATACAAATATCATCGGTCTTCTTATTCTGCTCCCTCCTCTCACTCAGATGGATTTTCCGAACATAATACCAAAATTTATTGGTATCCAATTTATAGCTGTTTCTCTAAACCATTGTTCTGATACCGTGGCCCTATATTATTAGTTTGCTTTTCTTTTTGCAAACGGCGCAACCATGCTGAACTCAAGTCCAAATTTTGTTGATATTCCTTGATAGCGATACCCATGATAGATGATGTTCCTCCAGTGCTCTAGTACTATGTTCTTCGGATAAATTTTCCCTATATACCTTCAAGGCGCTCCCAGCCATGACCTATGGATGTATCTTGATATCCAATACCCTGTAGTAGATACAGAATACCAACCTCTCTGGGCTACTAGTTACTCTTTTTCAGCTCCAGCTGATCCATATTCCATACATCAATTATTGAATACTGCACCAAAGTCTTGCAAACAAGCCCAATGAAGGTCAAACTATTCCCATTTTCTTTATGCACCACATCATAAGCTATGCAGCTCCTGTTAGTCCCAATCCCCAGCCAGCCTATAATATCAGTGGACACCAAGCTATTGGTTCTGGTTCCTCTACTACCACCAGTTGGCCCTAGACTCCAAGACAGACAGACACAAGTGAATAGCTTTTGCTCAGTCAATGTCATACACACTATAGGTCTCCATCCTGCTCTAAAGGACCTTCCTGTCCTTACCCATAACCCTTCCGTCCCATGTAGAGCATGTCAGCGTCCTGCTCCAGGGACTTAGACTGCCATCCCGACGAGGACATCCCGACTAAGCACACAGGTCTATAAAATCTCTCACAATTTTTGTTTTCTCTTCTTCTCTTCTCATCCTCTTCTCCTCTTCTCATCCTCTTCTCATCCTCTTCTCATCCTTCCTCTGGGTTCTCCTGGTGCACATCCTTTTTCATCAAATTCATCAAGACTTCATCCAAAAATCATCCTGACTGAGCAATCAAAGACTACAAAGCCCTTCTTATCTGCTTTTCAAGACATTTCACAGATCTGACAGTCTGGACTTCATTGCTGGAAACTTTTTGATCTCTTTTATTTCATCTTCTTCTTGTTGTTGATCTTGTGTGGCTCTGAGCCAGAGTGTCATCTCAGCTTTTCAATTGTTCATTGGTATCATTTGAGCATTACCAATATCAAAATGGTTTCTCGACGCGCTCAAGCGTACTGGCGGATGCATCCCCCAAGCTCTCCTTACACTATGCCTCGTGGCGTGGTGATTGCTAGTCGAGACACGACGGCATCGGACAGCCCAGGTCAATCCACTGCATCGATGAATACTCCAAGCTCTCGTTACACTACGCCTCGTGGCGTGGTGATTGCCCGTCGAGACACGACAGCATCAGACAGCCCAGGTCATCCCACCATTTCTCCTCGCCGTCGTGCAACCACCAGTGGCATTATGAATAGTGCACCTCACCGTCGTGACTCCAGCCCGGCTCCTCCCGACGCCGACGTCGCTGCTGCCAGCCCCTTGCCGACTTCTTCCGCCAGTCCCTTTGTGGTGTCCAGTCACATGGTTCGGTCTCCGGTTTCCTCTTTGGGCGAGCCGTCAACATCGCCTGTCCTCCTCCTGGCTTTCTCACCTCCTCCACGTCCTGCTCACCCTACTCCCCCTTTCACTCGCTTCTCTTTCTTCTCCCACAACTACCACTGCCCATCTCCAGCTCCAGTTCCTGCTCAAGATCCAGCTGCTGCTTACCAGTATCCAATCGAGTCTGATTCTCCTTTTACTGATCATTACCATCCTGCTTTTTCTCCTTATCCCGTTGTTCCTCATTTTCCTTCTGGTGAGATGTATCCCAATCACAACAACCAGAACAGCAACAGCAACGCGTTCCCTCGGATGCATCCAATGTCAGGAGCTCCAGGAACTGGCCAGCAAGGTATTTTTCAACCGCCTGTTTATTCTTCTCATCCTGTCATGCCTTCTCCTGTTGATTTCCCACCGAGTTTTGTTTCTTACTCTCACTTCGTTTCCCCTACTTCTGCTGAGAGTGACACGCGTTTTTACATTCCTGATACCTTGGATACTCCTCTCACTCCTTGGACACCTTCTGCTTCTTCTATTTCCCCCTTTCCAGTTGATTCTGCTCGCGTTGCCCAACAGCCAGAGGAAAAGGAGTACACAGGCCCACTCATCGTTTCTTCATATCCAGTGAGACCTGTCAACCAAACTGTCCCAGCACCACAGGCACCATTTGTGGGAGCTTTTTCTGCAGGTGTTGATTCTGCCAATACGCAATTTGCAATGGACAATCATCACAACAACAATTTTCGAGGCACTGCCTTCAACAACAACAACATCAACCAAGGATTTGCTTCGCAGCAACAACAGGCTCTGGCTGGTCAACATCCCATAATGCGCCCAAATCAGGGTTTTCCTTTCCAGCAACAGCAGCCTATGGCTGGTCAAGTTTCTATGTTGCATTCATCTACTTCATCTTCACGCGTTGTTAGCCGCCACGGCCCAAATCAGAGTATCTCCGTTCCAGGAAATACCCCTGCCCCACGCGTCTTTGGCCGCTATGCCCCCAATGACAATATTCCCCCTCACTATCCGGATAATCCAGCTTTTCGTGCTCCAGACCATCATGGTCCAACTCAGAGCATCTCTTCCGGAAATGCACCCTTTTCTTCACATGTCATGGGCAATCAAGCTCCCAACCAAAACATCCCCTCTGCAAATCTCACTTCACGCGTTATGCACCATCAAGGTCCCAATCAGAATGTGCCTTTCTCTGGAAATACCCCTTCACACCACATGGGTCATCATGGCCCCATCCCAAGTATCTCCATTGGAAATACATCTTCACGCGTCATCCCACATCATGGCCCCAATCAGAGCATTTCTTACTCTGGAAACCCATCTGCCCCGGTTGTTAGTCATGGTCCGACTGGCAACAATGCTGCTTTTAGAAATATTTCTCTACGCATTGATACCAGTCAAGGTCAAAAGTACAACAACATACCCCATCAAGTAAATGCCGCGCCCCGTGCCGCTGGTAATCAGGTTCCAAGTGAGAATATGCTCCATCCAGGGAATGCAATCTCGACTCTTGTTGCACCTCATATACCCAATAACAATACCCCATCTTACCAAGGAGGCGCGACTCCGCGAGTCAGTGCTATACAAGGAACAAATAATACTTCGTCGTCTCTCGCGAATGTTACTCCACGGCCTAGCACTCTAGCCCCTAATCAGCTTGTCCCATACGAAGGTGCTGAAACTCCAAGGGCTCCCGGGTCCCATGCTAGTACTCCCTTAGCTGCTATTAGCATTACACATTCAGTGACCCTTGAGGTTCCCTTCGACAACCAGGCTAGATACCATCCAGTGCCGACAGCTGCGGTCCTGAAGATAAGCAATGTACGTTGAATTTACGCGTCCATTGCGTAGTACCGTGTTTCTTCTCTCAATATTTTTCTTCGTGTTTTATTGTTGTGATGTCAATCACGCGTCCTTTCGTTCTTTACCTTTTTTTTCTTTTTTGTTTTGGTTTACTGCCTAGTTGGAACCAAGCTGTTGAGATATAACATAGTACTTGACTTCATAGCTAACATTGAAATAGATTCCATACAATCTTACAACTGCAGAGGTTTTGCATTTTGTTGGCCGCCATGCCCAACTTCTCCCAGCAGAAAGGGGGTCGTCAGTTCATATCATCATGGAGCGCTCAACTGCAAAGACTATGGATTGTTATGTCGAGTTTGTTACTCTTGCAGATGCACAGACTGCTCTTCAATGGATAAACCGCAATGTTCCAGTCCGCTCACCACGGCTAGGAGATCGGCATGTTGTCGTCGAGCTTTCATCTCAGGCAACGCTCCTAGCCAACATCTTCCCCCGCGCCAAGTGCGTTGCTTGGGTAGGTGGTCGCCCTGAGATCCAGCCAAATCCAGACAGTTTCTCTTCTGGATTTCAAGGGTTTGTGACCACAGAAGAGATGTTTTGCATGGTGCATCATGCGGAGGCCCCGAAACGGGCACCGTTCGCTGAGAAGTGCCCTCAGCGGACGTACGAATACATGGCCAGCATGCTGGACAAGGTAAGCTTATCTTCACTTCTTTCTCACTTTGCCCTGAACCCTTCCCTCACTTCTCCCTTCAGTCCTCCCCCAACCTATTGCTAACTTGAATACCTAGTTTCCATGGCATGCTACGGAGCTCTACACTATAGAGCACCGTAACATGTTTTTTGACGCAGTTCGGAGGCAACTGCAAACCCTGGCTGACAAGATCCAGGGGCGAAGGACCATCCAATTGGATGGCAGGCTGTTGAGCATACTGCTCAACGCGGGTTTGCGGTGCCCGGCGTTCAATGAACGCCAGAAATTTTTCCTCCGGGCTGCGTCCGGAAACGTGTCGGGGGATATCCCCCAGACGGTCACATGCTGGCCTTTCGACACACTTACCCTCCGGGTTGGCTCCCAGGAGGGTAGTGTGGCGGTACGTGAACCCCCTAATCTCCCCTTACACACGCTTCGAGCAAAGTACTAACATCTATCTATAGGAATACGCCCGGGTAATCCGGGCGGGTGTCCTACGCCGAGTCCCCGATCTAGGGGAGCTCAAAAACTCGTGGGACGCCATTCAACATGGCACCTCTCCCTACGGGCCACTCATGTTGGAGTGGCAGGGAGAGTCGGCGCGGCAGAGCCTGCAAGCTGCCGTTAATGCTGAGACTAGGGTGATGCGTGCCCTAGTCTCAGAGGGGCTTGCGGCTCTTAACAATGCCGCATGAAAAATCGATGGGGTTGCTTTTTGTTTGTTTTTTGTGATGCGGAGTTGGCTAGTTGGCATTATTGTAATTTGATTTTTTTTAAAAAAAGGATAACCGACCTGTGTTTGTTTTTGTTTTGCTTTGCTTTGTTTTGTTTTTTTGCTTTTGTTGTTTTTTTTTTTATATTTTTAATCCCCAGCCAGGGGAAGAAAGAACAGACTCGGTACTTTACCCAATCTTTCACATTCTGCAATTCTGTAACTCAAGTCTTTCCCGCTGCAATAGAATGACGCTTTTACAGAAGCCAATGTGAGATTATTTATATACGCAAACATCGGAGAAGTTATGGTTCAAAGGAGAGAAGCCCCAATGACATATCAGCCTCATTATCTTCATGATCATGAGCATGACGTGCGTCTCTAATCTGGTCGCGTTGCTGTAACCCCTCTGCTCTTTTCCTTTCCCTTCTCGCATCGGGATCTTCTCTCTGGCCGTGTTTGGAGGAATAACCACGTTGCTGTCGTTCTATCAACTCCAATAGTTTGACCCGAAACCTCTCCACCCGATCTGTATTTGTTTTAAACCGCTCGTTGGCCAGCTGAACAAGCAGCCGGAGATATTCCTCATCCACAAGACTCTTTGCTGAAACATCCCCATTTTCATTCTCGTCTAAATAACCAATAATAGATTCTAACGCAAGCCCCGAAGATCGAACGGCAACAACAGGACAAGAGTCGGGGTCTTCCAGGCATCGGAGTCCCTGGAGACCACTCTCTCGGAACCCAGCAGTACTGGCAGCTGCAAGAACTGGCTGGGCGTCTTTCAAAGAGGCTGTCATTACATGAAGTATCTTTTTTTGGTACCATGGAATACCATGTTAGTCGCAGGACCGCTTGATAGGAGATATGTAAAGTTGTATGATTGAAGAGTGCAGAAGTGAGTATCACTTACCATTGGTTCAAATTGAAATCTCACTAACCTTACTTCTCCCTGATCTTTCAAGGCAAATCGTTCCGTGGAGGGTTCTAATTCGAACATTTGGTATATATTGGTGTCCTTATCGAATATAACAGGATCATGCGAAATGAATTGCCATCTCCCAGCACCTTTCCCTGCTGTGCGAGCGAAACGATTGCCACTAGCTTCTTCGCCATGATCGGCTTCCAGTTCGCGAGATTCCAATGGCGGTTTTCGTACATCCTTCCCGCCCTCAGCAAAAACGCTAATACGACCCGCGCAACTGCTGGTTGTGACCAGGCCAGGTATGCGGTTTATATCACGTAGTAGATGTCGGATCCCAAGATCCACGGAGCCCTTTGGGGACAAATCGGTATATTCTTCATCCGGCAGTGATAGTTCTTTTAGTATCTTTTCTTTCTTCGTCGAGAAAGAGACTGTAGAAGTGCTCATGGTACAGTATCAAGCAGACGAATAAACCGTCCGATGATGGAAATACTTGATGCAAGCAGAGATCTTTCAGGAACTCCTGAATGGCTGGGCACAAGACCTTTTTGTTATGATCCTTTCTTCTTCGTTGCTTTGTTGATAATGCAAATATTTCCAGTATTTAATCGATCTGTTGAGAAAGATATGCATCCAAACGAAGATTAATCTAAATATGAACTTTAATATTTATCCGAACTCGACGATGAGACCGTTGAACAAGGATTTTCTCTACCAATTGACGCATTTCAAGAATGAATGTTTCTGACAATACTGCCTGCTTCTGCGTCTGCTATAACCTCCACTATTTTCGCTAGAAAAGGTGAAGTTGAAGGAATACGAGGTATTAAACGAACCTTCCAACTCGGAGCTTGGGCAAGGATCGCGTCACTGTTCTACATGGTATGTGACACACCAATTAAAGGGCAAGACAAACGGCTAAACGTCTAAGACAACACAAGCATTAGACTGTTTATCCCACTATCTCACCCCGTCAACCAGGTCGAGTCGTTGTTGAGCGTGGGGTCGAGCGCGCATTTCTCCCACTAAACCACAATCATGTCCCACCGATCAACTCGAAGTTCTACCACTACAAGGACACAACCCAAGAGAAACCCCTCTGATTCGGCATTTGATCGGAGTGGTGAGGCGAAGCGACAGAAAACCGCGGCTCCAAGCATACCTCGAACGATTCGGACGACCCGAACGAGAATCGGTGCGGCGGCTACAACCAAGTCAAGTAAATACTTCGAACAGACGTATGCCAGTGATGACCATGACGAGGATGAATTGACTCCAGCGCCATCTAATTTGGCTTCAGAGGATAGTTCGCAATCAGTTTTCAGCGCAGAGGGATCAATCACAAGCCAAGATGCAGAGGAAAGCTTCGAGAAGGACGAGGACACAGATTTTGGGGTTAGATCGGATGGAAAGATAAAGAAACCCCGGGATAGCACTGCTACTAAGACGAAGAATAAAGCGCGAATGAATGCCAATACATCTGAGCATACGGCGCTTGCAGGTAAAGAATTGTGGAGAGAAGGCGTGAAAACTGGATTAGGTCCTGGGAAGGAAGTGTTCATCAAGATACCTGGACCGAGGGATGATGGTGGGATCCCATACACGGATAATACGCTACATCCAAATACCCTACTCTTTTTGAAGGACCTGAAGAATAATAATGACCGTGGGTGGTTGAAACGTGAGTTTTACCAACGTTTCTATTCTCAGTATTGTCCTGTCTGCTAATGGATAAACTAGGAAATGACGCTGAATATCGGAGGTCGAAAACTGACTGGGACTCTTTCGTTGAGAGCCTAAATGAAAAATTCATTGAGAAAGATAGCACGATACCAGAACTACCAGCTAAAGACCTGGTGAGTGGAGGAAATCGCTACTCATCTAGCGATATCGATAAATATACTTATATATATATCAAAATGATCAAATGCTTAGATCTTCATAGGTATTTCGGATATATAGAGATATACGATTCTCCAAGGATGCAACCCCGTACAAGGTATGACCTCCTCCATCAGACGTCAGACGCGGCGTGAGGTTTTATGCCTTGATTTAAGGGTTTAGGTGAAAAGAGAAAGGCGTAGGCTAATAATGAACAATGAAGGCGCACTTTTCTGCAGCTTGGTTAGTCGTCCAGTTCCCTGTTTCTAGTGTTAAGGGTGCTCATGCTCATAATTATGCTGCAGGTCCCGAACAGGAAGAAAGGGTCCGTATGCTGCATACTATCTTCATGCAGAGCCTGGAAACAGTTTTGTCGGTAAGATCATTTTTATCAGAACAAATTATTGTTCCCAACCTTCTCTATTCCTCATTCTATTATTGGAATCCCCAAACTCGGTTCGAATACCTGGCAGGCGTCAAGTCTAGTGAACAGGAATATCGCGCCGACGGTTTACAAATTTTGGAGGGTTCATTTCCATGAGTGAGATAACTAACTGAGCTACGATGTTAGCATCGGGACTATGGATGCCTGAAGCCGACAAGCTAGCGCTTCTTCGTCAAGATATCGATCGGAACTCGGATCAATTGAAGTCAATATTGACACATCCAGATATGCGGCGTGAGGTTTTCAACGGAATTCCTAACGATGAAGAGAAGGCGGTGAGCTGCTTCGCCGACAAAAATAAAGAGCATGCTCTAAAAACAAAACCAAAGGTAGGAAGATACTCAGTTCTTTCCCCCCCTTCACCGAGGACAATTGTAGCTTGCCGCAATCCCATCCGCCCATGATTAACTAGCCTTCCGACCATCCTGGAGAGTGACAACCGCGTTCGTCGCGTTTGGCTGGCAAAATTAAGGCATAGAATGAAGACTGAACGCGTCAAGAGACAAGCGATGTGACTCTCCATTCATTTGCCTTGTAATGTTCACAATGGCACCCCCCCTTTATTCCGGGATAGGATCTTCCCCCCTTCATTGTCTACCCCAGGTTCGACGTTAACATTGCGTCCAGCTATTTGTACGGTGATGTATCATCCCTTGACCTCTTCCTTCTCGTAGGCCTGATACTTTTCGGATGGCTGTAAATCGATCCCGTTTTTTTGGCTTACCGGGGGAAATTCAGCGGTGTGGAAGACTGCAACACGACGGTTTCATCAGCAAAACGCCTCGATTCCATCACGGACTGGCTTAAAACCAGGGGGATGAGATATCAAATATTTCAGGATCAGGAACTTATCGTCTTTAACACCAAGAAAAGGTCTGAGAGGCTCATGAGCACCTGGCAATTTACCTGATACAGTCAGAGAGGGCCGGAGTTTGGCCCAAGGGCCGCAGCCGATGAGCCCTCTGAACCTTCAACTGGCCCTTGTCTCGCCTAGAAGGGACTGCGACAGCCCATCAGCACACCTAACCATCGGGCTTACAGAGTTTACGCTACCACGCCGTATCCAAGGAGGTTCCTTTGGTTCGATCCAAGACTCGGTTCCAAATTTCGGACCAGCTGGAATCGACTAAATGCCTCTCCATTTTTATTATTATTTTCTTCCCACACCCCCCTTTTTTTCATTGTTCTCAATCAAGACACAATACCGCGTTAAAAGGGTTAAACTAACTAGATTCTGGACTTCTCATATACAGGGATACAACGCGGATAACCCAAACATCGCACTCCTCCGCCTTCGCAGCTTTCACATCAGCAAGAAAATCCAAGACAAGGATCTCCTTGGTCCAGATGGCTTGGACAAGGTAGCACATATCGTCGGGATCATGGTTCCATTGGTGAGTCGATTCCCACATAACGCACATACGCACACACCCACACCCACAGAGAGGAGCGCGAGAAATAGAAGGAGGGGAGGGAGAGATGAGGAATATTTTCCCCTTCTCCCTTCCTTACCGTTTACCTGTGACTTGCCCCTCCTCCCTCCCTTTTCCGACCCCTCCTCCCTCCACCGTGTTTTTCTTGTTCCCCTTCCCCTCCGAACCGTTCCTTAAAACCTACTTTCACCGTCCGTCCATGCATGCGTGAAAGATTAAAAAAAATTAAAAATAAAATAAAATCCGTTTTTGCCCACCGCTTCTTCTTCTCGCCCTCAATCGCCCTCTCCCAAATTGTCCCACCCTGGGTTCCCACCCCCATCAGTTGTCCAGTTGCGGCTTAACCGTTGCATTCGTACGAATTTATACGCATGCGCGGTCGAATTGGAGTTTTTTTTTTGCGCAATGCAATCCAGATTCTGAGGTGGAACCCCCCGTCCGCGATATTGCGTGCGTTGCGGTGCGGTTGGGCAGCCATACCCTACCACACATTGTGTGATAGATGTGTGGTGGTTTTGCATATGACCCTTGTCCATTGTCCAGAGTTGGCATTTTTCAACGCGCGGGCACTTTCTTCCTTCTTTTTTTTGTTTTGCATTTGTGAACGGTGTTCTCGGTTATTTCGGGATCATATTATTTCACTCTCCCTCGCTTCCTTGCTTGAGTTATCCCTCTTCCTTGCTTCGGGGATTGTTTTTTACCCCTTCTTCTTGATGTAATCATCCGGCAAACCGTGGGAAGGGCTGAAAATAGTGGGACCCCAAGCTTCGCCGTTATTTATTGGTATCATTTGTTTTATTTGATGCTGTTTTATCGTTTTGCATGCATGGCATGGCATGGCATGGCAGGTGGCAGGGCCCAAGTGTTTGGGGGCGAGAATATGAATCTGAGAATTCCAATTTTGACTAACTTGGATAAAACTGGATAGGTCACATATTTGAATAGCATCGTGATGCCTGACCCTGAGGATGAAGACGAGGAGGATGAGGAAAGTGACGGATAAGACGGATGATGGTTGCTCAGAGTTGGAATGAGAGTCTGTCTTCCTTCAGGAAGTCAAGAAGTCAAGATGCATGCATGTCTTTTCTGACACACCTGCATGGTTTGTAGTATATTTGGTTTATTTTGGGTTTTATTTTATTTTATTTATATTTCTGCAATTGACATTATGAACTGAACACAAGATAGAGGAGATAAAGGACTAATGGAAGAAACCTCCGAGAGTTTAGTTTCTGGAGTCACGGTTGTGCTTTATACTCCCTGATGGAACGGTTTCGTCAGATCACAAAAGTAAGAACCCGTAGAACGTTGAATGCAAGGAAAAGGAAGACGACGGATGAGACAGCCACATTTTACCTGCAGAAGTTTATCAGAGAATTAGGTAGTGAAAATGATCTAAAACGATCTGGGATGTTACAGGTCAAGCTACCTAAGGTGACAAGATCGGTGTCTAGATGTAATCGATCCTCGTTGGCCCAGGGAGGTTAGAAAGCAAAAAATGAAGCTAGTTAGGGCTAGCTAGTCAGATAGCTATTATGTATGTAACTAAACTAGCTGGGAGCAATGTCTGAATAATTAATAGATGGTTAAATGAAAGGGGGGATGGAGATGGCGGGTGAAGGTCAGGCCCCTTCCTCTTAGCTGTTTTATATGCCTGTATCCTCTGACCGTAAACCTGGTTAATCATACTAGAGATAGAAAATGATACATGGAGAGAGCACTGTGACTGTGACCGACTGTGACTGTGACGGTGATGCGACTCGGGCTAGTAACTGTTCTTATTCTTGTTCCTTGTTGGCGATAGAGAATATTATTTATTGATCTTGAAGTGATGAACAGGCCAGGTGGCCAGATGAGGGGGATCAGGAAAAAAAAATAAAATATAAAATAGACAAAAATCAATAAAATAAACCAGCCGACAAGGCTTCAATGAATTATCCGAAGCCAATTAATACGATAGATAAATAAATAAATTGATATTATCTAATTATGGAATGGATACTGGTCTATATCTCGGTTCGGGCGTTAGTTTGTACGGAGTGCATAGATCGACGTGTTAGACGGAGAAATATGCATGAGTGCCCGACCATGCAACAGGTGTGTACTAGTAGTCAGTTAGTTAGTTAACCAGTAAACTGGTTAGTTTGAAAGATGAGAAAGAGAGAGAGGATTAAAAAAAAAAGAGAGAGCGAGGAAAAAGCGAGGGCGAGATTGGTGGAAATCAGAGGGTGGGTGGCAGAGCACATGACCAGCGACGTATGCGGGCCTAGCGGGAAGGCAGGGATGGCCGGCCTGGGCGAAAAGCCAAAATAATGAAGCCCTTGAAAGGCGCTTTTGAAAAAAAAAAAAAAAAGAAAGAAAAGAAAAAAGAAAAAATAAAAAAAAGGATCCGCTGGAGACCGCCAAATGACGCTGAAAATATGACACTGGTGACGCTGATGATGGGTTGATGGAGTGATGCTGCTGCTACTGGCAGCCTCAGGATCCACCCGCGCGAGAGAAAGAACAGACAGAAGAGAGAGAGAGAGATGGCCCCCTTGATGCTCCATTCGCCAGGCTCAGCTGTCGCCTTTTATTTTTTTTTATTTTTTTCATTTTTTTTCTTTTCCTTTTCTCAACTCAAGACCAACAACCTTGCCTTGAGTTTCTTGTCGGACACCGTCGGTGTGGGTAGCACACGGATTGATTGATGATTGGAGCAGAAGGCCTGGACAAAATATGTCCCTTTCTCCCAAAGAGGATGCTGGATTCTTATCCCATCCGGAGCTTCAACAGCTCACACGAGACGGGCTTGTGTTGTTGGGTACTGGTGCTGATGCTTGTGTTCGTGTCTGTGTCTGTGTTCGTGCAACCTGAGGCCAACCGGAAGTTTTGATAATAAAACAAAATAAAAATAAAAACAAACACAACCAACCTGGATGGGAGTACGGAGTGAACAATAGTATCGCTGTTATTAATGCATTGCTAATTCCGTCTGTCTGTCTCTCTCGCTGAAAAACTGGGGGAGAGGAAGGCAAATCGTAGCGGACTCGTCTGATTTTGAGATGTGTATCCGCCCGCCGGGGCAAGCAAAAAGAGTGAGTGAGGGTGCAGCAGTAGCAGCAAGCATTGCCTCCGTAATAACTATACGAACGGGTATCCATTTCCCATTTCCTTTCCCACTCCGGCCCCAGCCCATGCATGCTAAGACAAAGCCCCAAGAAAATAGCGTCTGCTGTCACCAACCAGTCAGAGGCCAGGATGCACACAATAAAAGGAAAAGGGACAGCCGTTTTGGCTTTTGATATGGCGAATATGACGGGATAGTGGAACATACCCTTTCATCCACACACTCTCTTTCTCTCTCTCTCTCTCTCTTCTCCTTCTTTTTCTATCTCTACTCCGGTACGGAGTACTAGGATGATGATGGAGATGGCGATGGCGACCTGACCGACCGACTGGGGCGCGCCCCTCTTGCAGTCCCTTCCCCTTCCCCTTCCCCTTCCCTCCCTCCAACCGCAACCACAACGTGGATGAGCAGGGGTTAGAGCTAGCATTACGCCGAATTATACTTACTGGCCCCGTTCTGGCTGGGCTGTGTTTGCCCTGTGTTTTGCATGGTTTCTTTCCGTTCCGTTCTGTTTTGTTCTGTTTTTGTATTGTTTCTGGTATTTCACGTATTTTCCGTATTTCCCTCCCACCTTCTTGATCAGGCCTCTCACTTAATTAATACTCGAAATGATCTATTATGTTATGATAACTAACTAACTTCCGTATCAAATAACACCCATCTATATCAATGTGAGCTTGATCTTCAGCTTAAAAGAAATCTAAAACAGGCAGGTATCTTCACTGCACCAAGGAACAAGCAATCGAACAACCAAGTCTTACGGAACACTTCCGCCCGTCCGCTCCTGTCTTGCTTTCCCGTCTGTATCTATACGGATGCGGAGGGCAACGAGGCAAACGCAGCTTCACCGCTCTTATACAACAAGACATCGTCGACCAAGTGCAGGAAAAGAGTGGGAACCCCAGAATAATAGTGGCAACTTGTTTTTTTTTTCTATTTATGCGGAGACATTGCATTGCATTGCATGTCGTTACATACTACTCAAGCTCCAATCCTTGACCCCATTACTGCCTAAGCACGCCTACTTGTCAGGCATTTATTTATCTGTCGTCATTTATATACATATCTAGACGACAGCAGTTGATGCGGTGAGAAGATAACATGACCGATATGCAATGCAGATGCAATGCAATGATACAACCTCCTCCTCCTTTCTCCTCTTCTTCTGACCAACCAACACAATTGAACTAGTCCCCATGTACTCTCCGTATACCTAACTTTTACTTGTATTATGCCTGCCTCGTGGTTTGCTGTGATTTGTTTGGTTAGGAGCGAATAGCCGAACCATACGGAGTACTCTGTCCCTCCCACCCCATTCACTAAAAAAAAACAAAAAAGAAAGGATCAACCCGTCCGCCCATCCCGTTTATAATCACCCCAATCGATAAAAATATCATTCCTCTGGGTGTTGTATCCGCCAGAGTATTTCGAAGGGCTTTTTTTCTTTTTCTGCCTTGGTTTTGGATCCTACGTGGCATCATCAAGCAAACGAGGGGATGATCATGTTCCCTCTCAATTGTTAGATACTTTGTTACTCGTTACTTCTTTTATTTTATTTTTCTGAGTGTCTTTTCGCATAAAATAGATGATTAAGGATGCGGGAGCGGCCCGTTACCGCAACCGTTTCATGTTCTTGGGACTTTTGAGGTGACCAACAAAAGCTCCCATCCTATCTATCTCTATCCCCAACAAATCACACCCTCCGTTCGTCTTCTGAGGCCAATCACATCAGAATATACATCATCTATTGGGCAGATGCTTTTATCTAACCGAGCTTTCCTTCCGTTTCATTTGGCATTTAATCCGAATATACGGAGAGTAAGATGGAAGTGAGAAAATTATATAGTTCAAGCCCAAAACAATCATAATACAAACCAAAAATTAAAATAATATCCATGTCCTTTTTTCCCCCCTCTCTTTACGAGGAGAAAAAGAAGAATAGAGAGGGAGAGAGAGAGAGAGAGAGAGAAGAGAGTCTATTAGTTCGACAGTTAGATCACCAGACCTGCTGCGTATGCAGGAATTGTCACATTTGAGAAACCCAAGGCGTTGTACGAATTACGACGTTCCCCATACAAGCCTCCGTGCTCGCACATTATTTTAATCCTGGCCGCCTTCATGCAGTGCAAATCGACCGTCCGTATCTTATTCGGCCGTTCATTGGCATGAATTATTGGAGTACAAGGGTTTTGATTTGCTGGATAAGAATTTATAGTTACGTTTTGTTTTGATTTATTTTTTTTATTTTTATTCTTTTAGGTTATCTTTTTTGATAAACTAGATGGGATGGGGATATAAACAATCGGCTATTAAATATTATCTTTCTTATTATTTATCTTGTTCAACGTTCATTCGTTCTCCCCTCAGAACAAAAGACTAAAAATTAATAATGGGATGAAATGACACCGAACTGAATGGAGGATGAATGAAATGAAAATTTAGTTTCTTGTTCCCTGCAACCCATTTGATCCCGTATCCTGGGAAATCATCCTAGTCCCGAGAGAAGATCCTGGGCTTTTCGGGCTTCATGGTTCACATTGAATAATAAATAATCATTCCAGACTTGCTTTAATACTCCATACTCCATAAGGGGGTCGGGTTATCGGCATGCAGAAAAGGATAGATATGGAGAAAACTAACCTATCTGCAACCGGTCAGTACTCCGTAGTTAAGCTAAGTTAAAATTAATTGAGCTGGAGAGGAATAAAATAAGGTATCGCCCTTCCCGCCCTCCTCCCTTTACTCCGACGCCCACACCGACATCCACATCCCATCCACATATTAGCATCCTGATCCAGGTATGACAGCACCAGAACCTGGATCCCATGGTAAAAAAATAAAAAAAAAAAGAGTTGGATAATAAATGTTGAAGAATACGGAATACGGGTGGGTGATAGAAAGAATAAAAAAAGAGAAAATGATATTACTCAAAAAAAATATTTCAAGCCGCCCGGTTTGGCCGCCTGACTTCCGTGCCGATGCCGTGAAACCAATATAACCATTTGTCCTCCATCGCGTAGCCTGTACTAATAGAAGTTAGAAAATACTTCAGGGAGAGCGAAAGGGAGAGATTGTACGGTTTACTCTGTTAGTACGTTTGCATACATCCAACCATCAGGTTTTGTACCGCAAAAGTCAAGTTTATTTCTAGGTCATTTAGATTGGTTTGTGCTCCGAGTCCATCCGGCTTGTCATCAAATTCAAGGAGAATCAACAATACGAGATGTTAATTAATAATTATGTGAACTGTCAACTACCGAGTGACAAGAGATCGATAAAATGAACTGAAATATAAGCTGTTACCATCCATGCATGTTCTGTATGATGTTTAAATGTATGTATGCTGTTCCGTATAATATTCTCGATGACTTGCATATAAAATACGACAATTCACGGCCGCCAAGTGTCGAGTTTCGGCTATCTTTTCCTTCTGAAAGGAATGTAACTCTCCTGAAGGTGTGTCTCTTTCTTCAGAAACGCAATTGCTCTGAGCTTTATTTATCCGTTGAGAGGATTTATTTTATTTGTTCATGCAAGTGCGGCCCGATCCTGGCCTGGATGTGATGTGATGGGATGGGACGGATGGGGATGCGAAGCGCGATATCCATTCATATCATGTAAAACCGAAAAAAAGTAAGAATGAACAAAAGTAATCATCCTTCCAAGTTAATCAAGTACCTAGATAGTTAATTAATAAATTAGTTGGTTGTTACTTAGGTGGAAAAAAAATGACTCTATTTGATTCCTTCTTTTTGATCCTTTTGTTTTTCCTTTTTTCTGCTGGAGGAAGAATGATTTAATATCTATCTGCAGCTTCCCGCGTACATGCATGCATGCATGCCAAAAAAGAAGGTCTTGTGACGGAGTTGGTTATACGAGAAGTAGCGGCGTACCGATTGTCATGCTGCATCTGCATGGGAAAGAAGAGGTTAGTTTAGTGGTGTTTTTTCGGCGATTGACGTATGTATGTACAAGGACAAGCTGAATCACACCGCTCCAACCCTCATCTGCATCTGCATCATATTCCCACTCCTTCGCATCATTTGAAGAGAGATAACTCGCTGGATCCTCCGTTCGCTGCGTTTGAATTCCACTCCCTCGCATCATTTGGAGGATGATGACTCGCTGGATTGGCCGAACGAATCCCGGTTTTTTTTTCTTTCTTTCTTCTTTTATTTTTATATTCACTTTATATAATACTGCATGTTTCTTTTCCTTTTTTTTTGATTCATTAAATTTAATTTATTTATTTCGGTTTTTTTTTTGTTTTTTCTAGAGTTTAGTATTGCACTAGCCAACTCTGCGGTTGTACCTTGCAGATGCTGACCTTTTTTTGTCCGCTTCTTTTCTTTTTCCGGGTCTGTATTCTCCATGGATGGTGTAACCAGAACCGAAATCAAAATCAATATCAACCTTGAGCCAATGACTTCATCATGCCTTGCCTTGTCCTGCTTGCTAAAGTAACCGGAAGAGCGAGAGGGAAGAAACGGCGAGATACATACAGGTTTTCGAGTTAAACTTCGCCTAACAACCTTACCTGTCTTTTTAACAACTTTCTACTCTTGATTTAGCGTCTTCATTTTCTCTTCCCTTTTTCTCTTCTCTTGTCCTTGAGAAGTGTACGGATGGGCCCGGAGATTTCCCATGCATTGGCATGGAAAAGTCAGTCAGGGGAGGGGGTGGGATGGAAGGACGAGGGGAAGAGGAGGGGAACGGAAAATGGCAAAAAAAGAAAGGGATATCGGATATCATGGAATCAATCAAGAAGTAGGATAATTTAATTAAATCTCCTAGGTCCAAATAATCGTATCATATGATTTGTCCGGGTGAGGGAATTTAGTTTGAGACACACCACCACCCTTTCTTTCTTTTCTTTCTTTCTTTCTTTCTTTCTCTTTCTGATGATAGTGAGTGAGAGAAAGAGTAACTGGAACCGTAACTCCTCTTTCTTTTTCGCTTCCTTCGCCTCAAAGGCGTAACGCGAGCAAGGAAGAACCTATGATCTCAGTGTGGCAAAAAAAAAAAAAAAAAAGCACGGCACAGACAGTCTGGATGTCTGGTTGAGATGGATTTTTGAGTGTTTTTATTTCTGGTCCAAGCCTGGTACTTTGCATCCACGGTTCGGGGTTCGGGAAGAGAGTTTATCAGGTGACAGCCGACATCAGCTCGAGCCGTGATAAGCGAGCTCCTCGGAGGGAGGGAGGGAGGAATCGATCTCGAGATCTCGAGATGCGGGAAGATCTGTTTCGATAAAAGATGACGACAGAGCTGAAGCCAGAGGCGAAAGAAGAAGATCGATGTAGTTAGTAGTCATGCTCTGTTGGTTGACATTTATGTATAATTAAGAAAGTGAGTGTCAGTATCGGAAGGGTAGGGTATGGTATTGGTATGGGTATGGTATGGTCCGGAAGGCGAAAAAACATACGGTACGGGAGACGCCCCACCCTGGCCCCTCCTCCTTCCCCCAACCCTACCCACTGCAGAAGTAACTAACTTACGGTACATACCGCCTGACTGCGTACTGTACGTATGCGCGTACCTTCACTCTCGGTTTCGGTACGGCGGGCTCCGTATTATTTCCGTCCCTCCCGCCACGCCAACCCGAACCGTTCCAGCTTGTCTCTCCACTGGTTGTAGATGTACATAAGAGGCGGAGGAGGGGAGAATGGGAAACAGAGAACGGAGAACGGAGAGAACGGAGAGGAAAGATCAGATCTTTTGCCAGATGACTTGATCGATGGCCAAGCAATAGCAGGGATTCACTCTCGGGAGCCGTATCTGTTCATATATAAATTAATATATGGTGGTGGTATGTCTAAGTACGGGTCGGGTGAGGATTGTTGGGAACGGACGGTTCGTCCTGGTCCGTCGTCATCAAGCAAGCGGGTTTCATGTATTCCCAGTGTATTCCTAGTGTATCCCGAGTGGACGGGCGGACAACCCTCTTTTTTTTTTTTGGTTTTTTCTTTTGTTTTTCTGTGCTCTTCTATTTTGTGTTTTTATTTTTGCGCCTAAGGATATAATAATATTAAGCTCTGTGGATTTTGCATGTTTTTCGATGTGCATATAATTTCGATAGACAGATAATTATCCTCCGTATAGACGAGTATCTCTCTCTTTCTTTTGCAAAATAAAAGCGTAAAAAAGTTAAGGTAGCTAGGGTCGGGCTAGTAGAGCACTGATCTGTGGTTTGACAAGCAGCCCAAAAAAAAGGAAAAAAGGATAAAAAGGATAAAAAGGATAAAAAGGAAAAATAAAAAGGAAAAGAAAAAAGAAAGACAGACGGGATCTTGGGCCAGCATGACGGAGCCCGCTGTCTGTTCTGTTAGTTATGGGGGGGGGTGGGAGGAATTAAGATATTTTAAATGTGCTGGGAAGGTATGGATGTAGCAGTGGAAACCTTTTTTTTATCCTTTTTTCCACCCTCGTCTTTCATCATTTCTCTCTCTCTCTCTCTCTTCCTCTCTTCCTCTCTCTGTCTCTCCTCTTCCTCTTCCTCTTCTTCTTCTTCTCTTCTCCTCTCTCTCCCGCTCTTCCTCTTCTGGCAATAACTCAATCTCAACATCACCACAACCTCATCTTGTCTTTCTTCTCCTTTCTCTCTCTTCTCTCCCGCTCTATCTCCCCCCTCTCTACCTCTCTATCTCTTTTCTTTCTCTATCTCTATCTCTCCGCTCTCCTTTTCTTTGGTGGGCTCTCTAGAAGGTAATTGAAGCCCTCCCGCTTCTGCTTGTGCTCGTGTTTTTTTCTTTCTTTCTCTGTTCCTGGGTTGGCTTCTCTGCTTGTTTTTCTCTCTCCTTTTTCTCTCTTTCAATTCTCTCCCCAGATCGTACCTCTGGTTAAAAACATCATCAATTTTAATTCATTGGCTGTGCCATTCACTCTGTCCCTTTGCGCATTCATTCCTCAATTCTTTGTTTTACCAACCGAATAATTGGCAGCCTTGGAGAGGTGTGATTGCGACCTATCATAAGAAGGACAAGCAGACGGCAGACATCTCGACTCTCAGACAAGACCTGGCTTCAGCTTCACCGCTCAATCGTCGTCAATCAAAATCGCCCTCGATTCTCACTCTCTCTCTTCCTCCTTCTCTCCCTCTCCCCTCTCTCTTTCTCTCCGCCAGATATCTTCGCGATAGGATCCCCCTGTCGTATCGGCAAGGTAGCAACGCAGAGACAGGACACGACAGAACATCCAACCCCTGCCCCGTCTGGTACCCCTCCATTATTTCATCCCCCTTCCCAAGTAAAGCCCTACCAAAAACCCCGTCTCCTGCGGATATCAACAGAAAGAAGGGGGGAAATACAAAAGGATAGAGAGATCCCCCAAAACAAAAAATATCCACGACCAGACGCCGCCCCAACCAACCATAAGAAACAAAGCCACCGAATCGATTACTGCTGGGACCCGCCCCGGTCCCTTCCGTACAACCTGCACGTTTCGTGATACACCACGAGATATCGCCCGTCACGCTGCTCACGTCACACTCGCACTCGCACTCACCCTCTCCTGGGCCAAGATATATATCGACTTGAAGGGGACCATCTCTGCCTCCTCCTCGTCCTGCTAAGCCCCTGGGCATTTTGGTCCCTTCAATTCTCGTTTCATGTTTCTTGCCTTTCCTTTTCCCTCCTCCTAATTACCATTCCTTTTCTAACTCTTGATCCCATCACAAAAAAGAAAGAAAGAAAACAAACCAAAAAAAAAATTTAAAGGGAATATTGCAAATATTTTCTCTCCTCTCCATCTAGTGCCGGCTGTAGGGCGATGCTAGCCCCGCGAATCAGATATCCCAGTTGTTATTATCGGCGTGGCACTTGCCCTACTTGCAAAAATCAAAACCGAAAATAATTATAAGAAAAGAAAAGAAAAAAAAAGGGAAACAATACAATTACAAAATACAAAAAAAACAAAAACAAACCAAAAAAATAATTCCATCTTCGTTCAGCCGGCCAAGTCTGATCCCGGCTAACCCGCAAGTTCGTCCCGTTCCAATTCTCTTTCGTTGCGCCGGGCTTCTCGATCCTGCACCCATCCTTGTCGCTCCCGTCACGACGTTACAGGGTCCTAGGATCCCTCTCTATTTTTATTTGCTTATTACCGACCATCTCCTCATATATAAGCATAACGCACTCCCTTATTCGCTCCAATCTCCGCCCTTCATCCAATCGAATCGTTGTATCAACAAATGTCCAACGACCCTAATCGTCAAGGACAGCAGCTCCCACACCCGCCACCGTGGACCTCTGGCCCGCCTGATTACCCCAATCCCCAATATCAGGTGCGTCCGTCCCATCTACATATATATCTTATGATATAATTACTGTCTTATCCCCTCATTTATTTTCGTTTGATTGGGTTGTCATATATATACCACTCTTCCCATTCTTAACCATCCCTTGGTTTTTTTTGTAAACTTCCTTTTATTCATATCAATACTGGTTATTGTTTATATAATTATATAAACACACTCCTCTTTTGTTTCTGGGTTCAACTAACTCTTACTTGATTTTCTTCTCTTTTCTTTTTCCAAAGACTCATACCTCACAACCTCCATACCCGTACCCTCCTCCAGCCAGTATGGCGGCCATTCCTCAGCAGCATCCGCAGCAAGATCCATACCGCCTTCCACACCCTCACCCACATGCCCAATATTCGCAGCGTCCGCCAGACATGTATGCTCCACAAGCTCCGGCACCCCCTCCTGTAGTATATCAGGCAGCTGCTCCCAGGCAACGAACTGCAATTGCCTGTAGATACTGTCGTCGCCGCAAGGTGCGTTGACCATTCCGTCCCCTCACCTTAAACATCCCTTCCCCTCCCTTCCTATCCCTCCTCTTCCTCGTTTTCCCGTTTGAACACTCATTCATCCTTATATGTCTACAGATTCGATGTTCTGGATTCGACACTTCCCAGGATGGAAGATGCAGTAATTGTGTGAGATTCAACCAGGAATGCATGTTCACTCCAGTGTCCTCGCAAACCCAGGCGTTTGTTCCCGCCCATACGGCCTATCCGCATCTCCGTGCTGCTCAAGGTGGTAGGCGACCCGGTGAAGTAATTCTGTATGGCCCTCAAGGACATCCACTTCCGCCTCCCAATCCTCCTCTTGGGTTAGAGCAGACCTTACCGCCCCCACATGGCATGTATCAGCATCCACCACCAATACCTTATGGAAGGAATCCTGGCCCAGGTGATGAACGAGCCACACTTCCGCCGCCTCTATCCCATCCTCCCCCAATGATTCAAGATCCAGTGAGTCGAAAGCGTCCCCTTGCCGATGACCCTCACCAGCCCACCTCTTCTCAACTTCGCCTCTCCCCTTCTGCTTCAAACTCTGGTTCCTCACACTCTTCTCCGCAGCGAGCCCATCATGTCCGTCGGCCTTCTGGTGGTGGCACAGATTATGGTGACCCTCCCACGTTGCCACCTGTGTCTGTTCCCCCTTCCACTTCGGGATATTCGCCGCAGTCAACGCCTGTTTCTGCTTCTTATTTCTCCTCTAGCCAGCAAGACAGGCGCCTGTCGTCTCATTCCTCGTATTCGTACGATCAGCCTCATGGTGGGGCTCCTACCCCAACTTCAAACCTCCCGTACCCTACCCTGCATCCCTTGCATCATACGTCTATGCAGCCATCACGAGAAGCCGGTCAAACCCCGCCACCTGGTCAGTCTGGAAGAAGTGGACTTTCCGTACGAGATATGCTAGGACCTGGTGAAGGCCAAAGTACCCGGTCTTCCACTGATAGTGACATGCTAAATGCCCTCAACCGAAGGGGTTTGAATAAGTAAGCTACCGCCGCTCTCTTTTTTATTTTCTTAGAGCATACCGAGGCTTGCAGAACAAATCTTGGCAACTGGTGATGCGTGAAATGGACAATGGTTATGGAGGGAAACTGCTACGAATTGACTTCCTCAAGAGTTAATATGTTTTTTTTTTTTTTTGCTTACGATTTTTTTTATTTTGGGTAACCTAATATCAACTTCATGTGCTGGTCACACAGTGGTTAATATTACCTAGGCCCATGTTCAAGAGTGTCCAAGGAGCTTCAACGGTTTAAACTTGTGCGTGGACTAGTGTGGAATTCGGGTATTATGGGCCACGCCACATGGACGATTAAACCCTTCCACCCAACAGATTTTTTCATAGTTGGTGTTGCTTCATCTGGATATCCCCGTTTGTGAGCGCGCAGGGCGTTGTTGGGCGGACGCGGGATGGGTAGTCATGTGCGTTGGATATCCTAATAGCACGCGAATGGTTCAAAATGACTCGACAAAACTAACCACTATCTGGTTTTGGTTAAATATCGAGTCGGATGGGACCACTCTTGACTCACTAGTCTTATTTCTTCCCCGTTAAATCAGGAGTCGAGCTCCAGGTGCCATTCAACAAACTACCGCACATTATACACTACACGGAATCCTGGGCGAACTCTGTTGAGAGAGATACCAGATGTACGGAATATGAGACAACGTTGATGGGAGATACCAGAATGGATGTACGGAAATATGGTTCAACACTGATGAGAGATACCAGATGTAGCCGGCTTCTACTTGCGACTGGCATCTTTCAGCGAGGCCTCTAGAATCTTCATGGAGACCATTTCGTCGCGTTGACTTCTTGTTTCTGATTGTTTGCAAAAAGTCTTTTTTACATATACACCACATTGGGGCAACCCACTAACTAATTGTCTTTTTATTATGCTTCACTTTTTGTGGATGTTTTGCCCCCTGTTTTCCCTTTTTCCTCTCTTTCCTCCACCTCTCTCTTTCCCTCTCTGCCCCAATTTTGTTATACTTTTTTTTAATTGCATCGCTTCCCTAAGTGTATTTGCTTTTTCAGCGATTGTCCATGGATGATGGTTCTCACATTTGCCTTGTTCATTATGATTGAACTCTGTCTGGGAGGTAATTATCATTTTCATGATGGGTGGCTATTGTCTATTTTTACTCTTTTTTGCTTTCGGTTTTTATGTCCCTCTGGTCCTGCGTCGCATGGTATCTTCCCTCTTCTTGTTTGAACGTTTTGTTTTTTTTTGTCCCGTCTTTTTTCGATGTTTTGATGTTTTTTTTCTTCCCCTCCCTTCCAAGAAATTCGCGCACATTCATGCGCTACGTCTCATGTTTTTTTGCATTATTGCATTTATGAGATTGCCTCTACGGCTAAGTAGTGCTTGACCGTCGTTTTTTCCAGAACTCATGCTCAGGCACTGGAACTTTTCAGTTGAATTTGGAGCTGTGGGTGCGAGTGTCGTAGAAGGTTGGAAGGGGGAATATTTTATTACGGTTGAAACTAAAAAAAGAGGGACTGCGAAGGGTCGGGCGGCTATCTGATATCTTTTTATCTTTATTTATTTTTCTTTTTGATGTCTGTTTGTTTGCTTCTGGTTTTTTTGTCTTTTTTTCCGCCATTGAGACTTCTACGCTTGTTAACTGCATATATCAATTATCTGGGTGGGCGGTATTCTGAGACTTTTTCTGTCTAGTTATCACTTTATTATTGTATTGCAATGCAAATCATTATTCTCTTTAACCAACCAATAATTACCTAGGTAAACTAAAGTCAACTAACTACCTTGTTTTTTCTATACTTCCAGCTTTTCTTTTTACTTTCCAACTTTTGCTTTTTTTTAAACAAGGTTTCCTCTCTTCCGGAATTACATTCCAAATCAAGCGAGCAACGGACGATATTAAAATCGATGTCCTGCAGCCTTGCAAGCCAGCAATTCGGGTTTTATTTTGTATTATTTTAAGCATGCATATGATTAGTGGGCCTTTCCGTTCCGCCCACCCATCCCGCGGGTTGGCGCAGGAGTGGAGAGAGCTTGTAAATAACGGGTGCGGAAAGTTAATCGATTCCAGCGGGTGCGGAAACGGGCCTTGCGGACGGACGCATCGGGGCAGAAACACAGTCCAAAGAAACGAGAGGACTTTTGATTCAATTTAAAAAACTTTTTATGATCCTCCTTGCAAAAGAAAGGGGAAAGGAGCACTGATGTAGGTACATACAAAAAGGAGGGGGGTGGTGGATGGGGAGACGAGGTTGGAGGAGGTTAGGAGGTGAAAATGATATTGAGAAATAAAAAACGGATTAGAAAAAACATGATATTAGCTTTTTTGTAGGTTGGAAGACGAAATAGACAGGATTAAAAAGAGAAAATTAGAACAAGTATTGACAGGGAGAAGGAAAGAAAATAACAAAAAGGGCTTGGTGATTATTATTGATTATATCCCTAAATGAAACAAAATCCGGATCTTCCCAAGTCCCCTAAATCGATAATTACCAGTGGTTAATTGGGGATGGGGGAAAGGAAATCACTTCAATGGACTTAAGCCCATAATGACCAGAATAAATAAGCAGAATTGAAGGCCAGACCCGGAGAGGAGAAAAAAAAATCAAGAATTAAATGTACGAGAATGGTTGAAAAATTGACAAGAAAGGGGGATTCACCGCATATGGATTGGGCAAGTTAAAACACCTTAGCATAATTACTTAACTATTGAGAACCTTGGTCATGTTCCTGGCACGTCGGGTGTTCTGAACAAGATAATCTTGTCGTTTTAATTCCACTCCCAGTGCTTTAGCAAGCTTGTTGAAGGTAGATGTTGCACCTTGCTCAAGACGGAGCCGAATCAGGCTGAGGTCAGCGGGATGGCCGAATTCAAGAACGGTGTAGAATTCAGCAGAGAATTTGACTGGTCGAAGGCGAAGGCCTATTAGTGTTTACGAATGTTAGTTACTGCGTCTCTGCTAGTTATACCGCTAAATAGGCAAGGAAGGGCCGATAAAATACTAGACGTACAGTTGAGCTCCCCGACAGATCCATGAAGAGTTGATTTGTGTTTGTCCAGAAAAAGGTCTTCCAGACCATATCGCTTCCATCCTTGAAGAATGCGGATGGTTTCCTTCTTTGCACGGGCCTTCGACAAACTCAGAGCAAAGACCTTCGTTGCTGGTTTGATATGTAGAAATTTAGGAATCCAAGGCTTGATACCTCTGGCGGCATCCATTGAGAGAAGTTCCAGGGCAACACTCTCGAGATCGATTTCGCTTTCAGCTTTGCTTCCTGCTTGACTTACAATGCTAGCTGCACCGCTGCTATCAGGGTCATGAACTATTGAAATAATGTCAGTCTTATTATTGCCCTCCCTTTTGTTTGCGATTGGAGTTATACATACTTCCATGGGCAAGTTCATGGATAGGGGTTCCTGTCTTTTTGGAACCACTCCAGAATCTGCGGAACCGCCCGTTTGGTTGAGATGGCTGGAAAGTTTTCATTCGTTGTCGTATTTGCCCCAGAGGTGTTTTACTCCGCCTTGAGTCGGGACACTCTGGAGCAATGGTTCTATCCTCCTCCTGTTTCACGGAGGAGACAACACTATGACCACCCTCACCATTTCGACAATATGGGAACCACGACCACTTCCTTATTTCTCCACCCTTAGTATTCCTCGTCTCGTTCAATCTTTCATTTCCGTTTGGAACCAGCCCTTCATTGTAGGGCGGCTGTGAACCAGTTCGACTGGTAGTATTTAAACTAACAACATCACGTTCGATCGTTGTACATGGCATTGGAAAATCAGAAAAATCAATATGAGATTCTAGTTCCAACGGCGTCACCTTTTTATTTTTGCGAATGGTTAACGGCTTTATCCTTTGGACATCATCGGTGTTGTAACCTTCACTGACAACGCGAATCGACTTCTTCCCTTTCAAATACTCGCAGCTTGGTTTTTTTGAGGTATCTTTCGGGCTTCCCAGGTCATCAATAGCGTTATTCTCCTCTGAAATTACAGGCAAATGCCCAGGGGGAGTTTGAGGAGTTAGAGATAACTGATTGATGTTTGATTCATCCCTAACAGTTGTTTCGCCATCAATCAGACGATCTAAATGAGAAATTACTTCCTTCAAATACTCTGGCAGGCCCTCAGCACCCGCTTGGGTTGAATGTTCAATGAGGCGCCTTCGAGTTTCCGTCAACTCTCTGGCCGCATAATTTTGGGAGGTCTCCAACATGGGAGGTTCCAATGTCTTGACACCACTAGTTGTGACAAAGTCGAGGATATCACTCTGAGAGGATACCGATGTTGGGGGTGAATCTGAGTGTTCATCGTTGGTCGTACTTCCTGTCGCTAGCTCTGAATAGGTAGACTTGAATGCCTCCTCGCATAATTTCCCCAGTTCCGCGGAAACTTTTCTCGCATCCTCCCTCCAAGACATTCTCGCTTTTGCAGTTTCGGTCTCGATGCGTAAGCCTGGATCCCTACGCTTCCGCACAAGTTGTGGGGGTGTTGGCAAAGAGGGGGTACTGAAGCGATCTGGTGATAAGGCCCTCAAATTTGGTGTCGCAGTCGAGCTATTAGGTGACAGTGAATACTTGGAATTGGAGTTAGATGTTTTGTTTCTCATTTGCCCGGAGGGATATTGAAAGTGACGGAAATTAACGTTTCTTTTGTACGGATGTTTAGGACCAAAAGGTTTGGCCCTCTGCCGGTAGCTAGCAATGGAGCTAGAAGATTGAAATGACATTAATGAGCCTCGTTGTGAGGCCTTGAAAGGTAGCGGGTTGAATGATGAGTTTGGCCCGAACGATGAAATGGACGAGTGGCGTTGGCTAGCGGAACGGGGTGCCGGAGGGCTTGATCCGTTGTTGGACAGTCGAGGGGCATTTCGATGAATGGTTATGTTTGCATGCGCTACTTGTGGGTCAACAACAGGAGTTTTAGATGATCGAAATGGGTCATAACTAGAGCTATTTCGTGAGGGCCTCCTTTCCTGCTCCTCATTCTCGTTATGACTGGACAAATTGGTAATAAAGGAAGTCATAGACTGCCGTCGTGGGCGCGAGGAAGCTGGAAAGCTGGAAAGCCTTGTGAGAGACTCCTTTCGATAATGGAGATGATGGTAATCGCTACTTGAATGCTCTAGTGGCTGTCCGTCATCGGGCTGACTTTGCTTTTGTTTGAAATTGTGCAGAATCCTGTAGAACATCTTCTCAAAATTGGGTCTGCTCATTATTGATTCGTTAGTGTAAATGTCTATCACTCTGAATGAACGTTTATCAAAACTTACTCATCGTTTAGGAGTTTACGGATCAAATTGACCCCTGTGACGCCATGCCAAAGCGTTTGAAGACTCCTTAAAATATCCATATCAATATCCTGGCTCCGAGAGACTACTTTTTCGCAGCTCTGCAGCGAGAGTACTGGGGGTGATGGATTGTCGAGCTGACGTTGGGCCAACCATGAGCGGCTTTCGTATCTTTTTAAAAGAGGGTGAGACCAAATATCTTGCATCGGAATTCTGTCTTCTGGTCGTTTTTGTAAGATACGTTGGATAAGATCCGCAGCGTCGGCGCTCATCCAGGGCGGTAGGACGTATTCTCCCCTTTTCACAAGATCTAACGTATTCGGTAGGTCACCACCATCGAATGGAAGAAAGCCCGCCAAAAGGGCAAATAAGATAACGCCACAGCTCCAAATATCGACTTTCTCGCCTTGGTATCGTTTTCCATAGAGTATCTCAGGGGAAGCATAATGAGGGCTCCCACAAGAGGTATTTAATAAATGACCAACGGGCTGTAATGCAGCCATGCCAAAATCTGCTATTTTAGCGTTGTGATTTTCGTCAAGTAGAATGTTTTCAGGCTTCAGGTCTCGATGACATATATTGATCTGGTGACAGTAAGAGATGCCAGCAAGGATTTGCCTAAACAAACGGACGGCTTCTACTTCCGGAAGAGGGCCATTCTCGGAGATGTACTCGAACAATTCACCCCCTTCGACGTATTCCAAAACAAGATAACTAGACATTCCAAGCACTTAGTTTAGCCAAATAGTAACTTTTTGCCGCAATATATCCAATAGAATCACTTACAGCTCGCCTCTATTCTCCCAAACATCCAATAGACTAATTATGTTCGGATGATTAATAAGTTTCATGATGACGACCTCCCTTTCGATGCCGCATGGAATTGTCCTAGATCCAGGACTCGGGCTCGACACCCTACTGTTTCTATCCATAGCCACGATGCTCTGACTTTGTATCAGGGCGGCAGACTTCTTCGACACAATTTTGATAGCTGCTGATTGACCTGTAATAGCATGTTTTGCGAGACGTACACGGCTGGTGGATCCTTTCCCGAGGGTCCTTCCGAGCTGCCATGGACCAATGTGAGTTTTCCGTCTGGACTTTCCAGAACCCGTCGAGGCGGTAGAGATAGCTGAATTGCGATTAGAAGAACGTGGTTGTGGGTCAGTTACTGCTGAGATGCGTTTGTTGTGAACAATAGTCACAGGTGAGTCTGTAGACTCAGGCGGCGTTGCATCACTGTGAGCATGATGGAGCTTTTCTAAGGATGTCAAAAACGGCGAATGGCGCGTCCGTTGCAGAGGGAGCTGTGGTATATTGGCGCGATTGGTGGCATCTTGCAACGGCTGCCTTGCCAGGGGCTCGCCCTCCATAATGATATCCTGGTATTTTAGCAATTGATGGAAGGTAAACAGTTAATGAGGTGAACGAGTCTCTCTAAGATAAGGTCCGGAGAGACCGCGTGGTGAGAGAGAGAAAGAGTAGAAGTTGGTGGGGGATGTAAGTGGGAGGAGGTTGTTGTGGTTGTGGTTGTTGTTGTTCTTGTTGCTAGCAACACGCAGGAAATGTCTCTTCCCGTTCTCCTCCACGACGACAGCCACTATATCACTCTTCCACGCTTGTTAAGATTCCAATCAAATCACTCAACAGAAAAATAAGCAGAGTTATTAAAAAAAAAGATGAACCACTGTTAGGTACGTATTAGGATTAGGAAGTGAGGAACGCCTTCTTTCTAGCCCAGCTTCAAGCTCCAAACTAGAGCATCGAAAGACCTATTCCACGCAAGGTGCAGCTAGAAGCAACGAAAGGCCCGTCCGGTTTGACTGACACACCTAGAGCGAGAAGAAAGGTGGACAGTGGAGAAAGACAAAGGATTTGGTATCTAAAACAACAAGTTCCATGCGGTATGGGGATCGGAGTGCTAACACGGTAGTATAGACACCTGGCAATACTATTTGTTATTCCACCCAAGAATCCTGTATTCGAATAGCTACGAGGGATATCTGAGCGTGTATAACCTGACACCAACACACAGACAGGTTCGGGTAATACCGAATATCCAGAAGACCCTACAGACTCGTGCCGATAATAGATCGACGGCAGGCAAGTTGAAACATAGACGGAGAATTTAGCCGTTTTATTAAACCAATCATAAAATAAAAGAGGAAGAAAGAAAATTCAATTCAAAGAGTCTAACAAAACGCCATCCACGCCACAGTGAGGAAGATATATAATATTTTCCCCCACAAGTGAAACGGTGATTTGAGAAATAAAAATGAATGAGATCTGTGAATAAGAAACCAAGGTGTCTTGTTCGCCAATTACAGAAGATCAGCAATGAGGGCAGGATTGAAATTAATCCTCCTCTGCTTCCCCTGTCGGCCTGCATGCTGGTCGTACGGCAAAAGCAAAGGGCGTTGGTCACGCTCAAAGAAACTTGGGAGCGCCATTGTAGTGAGGTGAGACGAGACATCGCTAGCTCCCGATCCCATAACCCTAACATCCTCATAATTAAGGCTGGTTATGCATCATGAAGCTCGGCTGGTCGTGCGCTGGGAGATTGTTCCTGCAGTGAACCATTCCAAGGTGAAGCCACAGTAATACAGCGCCGGCGCCTGGGTTATCCTTCTTCCGCTGCCCAGTAAAGATGACGTTTCTCGTATTTTGGTTTCTCGCCCTCGCCATTGAGCATTTATTTCTATTTCTTATTTACTTATGACTTATTTAATTCTTTGGATTTTCATTTTCCTCGCCGAGTTGGATCATATTTCTCATCGATATTGGAGTGCTTGACGCCTGGAGTGTATACCTTGATTTAGAACCTTGACCTATCGAAGATCATCTGTTACCCTGTACTGTGTGCAGGTAAGCCCTGTTGAGCTATGTTACGCAGAATCAACGAGCTGTTCAATTTCTTGAGCTGTTTTTCCAGGATCATGCATAGCAACGCTTCATTTTAAATTCTTGGTGCCATTCGGCCCAGCCGATTTACAAGTTTTAATTGTTGGTGTCATTGGCTAAATCTTGCGATTTTCAACGTGATCCTGTAGCCTTTTCCCCGTACTCCCCCCCGATTCGCGATCAAGCATGAAGGCGTGTCTCGTTTTAGCCGGCCTTCTCCTGGCGGTTGGATTTATTCTTCCACCCCAGCATCCCTTCACGTCGTCTATCGACGTAAATCTAGATCACGAGGAAAGTCCTGAGAATTCGGCGACTCAATTTTCATGCCTGCAATATCTGTGGCCTGGTCTTAGCGATTCCTTGGAGTTACTAAGATATGAGCTCAACCCCGCAACCTTTGGGGCCGATGATTATTATAGACTTAAAGATGATATTTTATCTAGGGATGCCTCCGAAACTGCTCCTTTTAACCCATTTCATCGCAAGGCAGACGAACCTGACCAATCAATCTACGAGATCTTGGTTACTTCTCCAGACTCAACAATATTCGCGAAGATGGTATCTCAATTTGATGAGATTGTAGACTATCTCAATTCTACTTCCTCTGATCATACTCTATATCTTCCCCCTGATAAAGCCTTTGGCAAATTTGACCGTTGGCCAATGCCCCCGAAATCTTGCCTCAAAAAATTTATTGAATATCACATTTCTCCACATTCGTATTCTTTGAAAGACTTATTCTCATCCCTAACGGTGCCCACCTTACTTGAAAATAAGGAGCTTGGATCATACCACCAGCGGATTGCAGTAAAGCTCCGCGTACTTGGCTTATCGTTAAATTTTATGACCCGGATCCATAAACCCAACAACGTTAGCTTTACCCTTTTTCTTATTTTATTGATGCTCTATTCCCAAGTATGCTCTACTCTTTAACCATCGTACAGTTTGCTACGAACGGCGTTGTTCATATTTTGGATAACATCTTGATCCCCCCATTTCGATCGAGCGATACCCTCAACTTTCTATCCTCTGAGCTTGGAACCCTAGAGTTTGGCCTTCTCAAGACAGGACTCTATATAAAGATTAATGACTCGTCAACGCACACTGGCGCTACTTTATTCATGCCTACCAACCAGGCATTCCAAAAGCTTGGTTTTAAGAATACCGCATTCTTGTTCAGCCGACCGGGCGAGAAGTACCTCAAAGCTCTACTAAAGTATCACGTTGTTTTTAACCATACTTTATACACGGATACCTATTATAAACCCAGCGAAGGAGACGAATCTACCAAGGTAGATAAAGCTGCTTTCCATGTAAACTTACTCCCCCGACCCTCTGTCTCGACTAGCACTTTCATGCTAATATCTTGTCCCTTCTCTATAGATTGATTTACCTACATTGCTTCCAGGCCATCATCTGAGCATCGACATCGCTGGTTTCAGCCGGTTTGAAAATATTAAGATAAACGGCTACACCAATGTTGCAGTTGCAGATATTGTCATGAAGGACGGAGTTCTGCATCTGATAAACGACGTGCTAATTCCACCCCAGAAACTGGCTTTGAGTGATGGCTTTAACAACCTTCCTCGAGAGACATCCCTCTCTCTGGAAGGATTGCGAGAAAGACTTGAACCTTTTGTCGAAGAAGAATAAACCTTCAAACTCATACTATATACAGGTTTCTTGGTTGATACTTTTTTTTCATTCTGAATGGTACATATTTATTTATTATTTTATATCAGCTCATTTCTGTATCTAAAAGTGATATCCTACCTACTCTTTAGTTATCATCAAAAGATAGGAAAAAGTAAATAAAAAAGCTCTATCATTGATTCTCCTCGTTGGACTGGTTAGCTTGCTCTCCGTCTATTTATAGCTCCTCCAGTCTGTTAGTTATGACAATGGAAACTTTGGACTCGGACACTCCACTTCGTAAATTCCAGCATCTGTTCGTAACTAGGCCAAGTTGAGTCAAAAATTGAAGTTGAATCCATTCCAGTAGTTGTCCTCCGTGGAAGAAACTTCCTTCATCATCCATCAGATATATCAGTGCAAAAAGCCCCGATGACAAAACAAACTATCGTGGTCATCGGGTGAGTGAGTTTCGATCTCCCCAACAATAAACTACATCATCCAAAGAAACTAATGCTGCCATGGTTATAGAGCTGGGGTCATAGGCCTTTCTTCCGCGCTGACCTTGATTAAAAGACTTTCATCCTCGAAATATGAGATTCTAATCGTTGCATCCCACCTTCCAACAGACCCTCCTCACCCATCGTACGCGTCAATCAATGCTGGTGCACACTTTCGCCCTATTCCAGGCACAACCCCTCAACTGAAATATGAAGCACAGCTTGCCAAAATAACGTTTAATCGCTTTGATCGGCTAGTGAAGGAGAACCCACATATAGGAGTTCGCTTCATGGAAGGCATCGACTATGTTTCTGGTCCTGCCACCCCAGATTATAAAGCCATGATACCAGATTATGTGAATTCAGCAGGGTTTCGATTGCTAGAATATCATGAATTGCCATCTAGAGTAGAGTTCGGTGCGAGGTATGACTCGTTCACTGTTGATCCAGATACTTACACCTTCCACCTTCTCCGTCGGTTTCAGTTGAAGGGAGGTAAACTGCTACGCATGAAGTTGGAGTCGATGGAGGAAGCTTTCCGCATTCCAAAACGTAACGTCTCGCTCATAGTCAATTGCAGCGGAATGGGATTTGGTGATCCAAAATCTTTCATCATTCGAGGTATGGGATATCCCCAACCTTTCATTTTATCATATGCTCTAATCCGATTTGCCAATAATTGTAGGACAAACTTGTCTTATCGCGAAAACGCTAGATAAAACTGTCACACAGCAAAACCAGGATGGAACCTGGACATTTTTTGTACCTCGTCCCTTAAACGGAGGAACAATAATAGGGGGTACTAAGGAACCTAATGATTGGAATCCTACACCCTCACGCACGGCTAGAGACCAGCTACTCTATAAAGCAGGAGAGATGTATCCTGAGATTTTGAACTCTGCGAACGGGTTTGATGTTGTTAAAGATGTTGTTGGACGACGTCCTGCTCGTGAAGGAGGCTTAAGGTTAGAAGCCGAAACGCTCCCCGATGGACGAAAAGCCGTGCATGCATACGGGTTGGGTGGCCGGGGCTATGAATTGAGCTGGGGAGTGGCAGAAGAAGTATATCGGTTGGTTACTGAAGCCATTTGTTTACCGATTCATAGTCAATTATAATTTTAAGCTTAATTTAAACAGAAACCAATCTAGTAGTTATATAATTATATAAGAGAGCCATAATTCTCCTGGGTATTGTTGCTTGTAATACTTCGAGTCTCATCGTCATTACGTGCAACACTTTTCCATTGTTCCCGGCCGAATCTTTCTGCAACCAAGCCTGCATTGCCAGGATCTATATACCCGGCTGCAAGTTGCCTTTTGTAGCTCTCCACTCGTAGCTTATAGGCGTTTGGAGCGGTCACTGTGAGATATAACTCTACGCCGATCGCATGGATAACTACCCCAAGAAATATCGCAGCCGCAGCGGGGATCTGGAAACTCGCACCAATTTGCGCAGGATCGTCGGGTGAAAACATGTTACCAAGCACGGGAACGTACGTCCGTTCCATCTCTGCTGCGGAGAGATTCGCACATGCAGGATAGGTAACCTGAAAATTAGTGGCGTTGTAATAGTTCCATGTCCATTCGACCATGCTACAAGGCCATACATTGTGGTATTTACCCAGCAAAGATATCCCCATGGTAAACAAGAACATGACAGGACGCACTGACACAACAGTAAACATGTAGAATGTCATTCGTAGCATCCACGCCCGATGCTGTTCCAACTGAAGTCGTTTGATGTTGTAATATCCAATAAGCCCGCTCGTCAGGGAAATAAATGCGAGCAACAATGAAACGATTTGCATATCAACCGTGCTACCGAAGGCATGGTCGGTAACCATGACGGCCCCGATATTTGCTAAGACGAGGAGAGCGAGCACCACATAACCGTTGACTCGATGGAGGCGCATGTATTTCCGCCTGATAGCAGGAACAAACTGTACGATCGCGAGGAAAGAAAACGGAATCACGGCCGCAAGGTGAAGACGTATTCCGACTCGACGAAATCCACTATGGAACCAGTATAGTTCCCCAGGAGCCGAAACGGGAACAAGTATGCCATCGGGTGCAAAGAAGAGAAGCTGTAACCCTTGAGAGGCTGCAAAAAGTAGTAGTGGCAATGAGAGCCAGAAGAAAAGAAGTGCGTTGTATCGTTGCTCAAAGCCGAGCTTGGAGAGGAAGCTTAGAGCCATGGTGGAAGCTGTTGCAGTTTATTTTTAAATAACTGGTTGTTCGCAAAGATTCTGGATATGTTAGTTCATTTTAAATAAGAGAAATCCAGCAACGGCGATAAAATCCTCCCCGGGCTCCCGATAATGTCCCATAGTTTGACTTGAATGCGCCGGTGTTAGCGAAAAATGCATCTGCCTAGTGGTTCTGCGGCAGGTTTAAATGGTGGTGCCTGGGATGTATCCCTACCGATTGCCATGTCAACCGTGACAAACCGACCGCACAGGGCTGAGATTTCCTTGGGCTGGGGAGGCTTAAACTAAATCTGAAATGTTAAATATAGCAACGTGTCATCCAATGCTAACCAAGGGTATGGGAACTTAAATTCAGCTGTTGTCAAACACAAGCATGACACCTGGTTGATAATAATTGTGAATTAGCAGAGCTTGGTAGGGGGGTTTGTTGAATAGTTATCTATACTACACATGCAAGTATGATTGTTCTATATATGTCGGTTTCTCTACAGAAAACTGAGAAATTCGGACTGGGTGTTAATGAGCATATACTCTCGTGCTGAGGAAGGAATACATTTGAAGGATTATCAGTTGATCCAGAATAATAAACGAATGGTATTCTGTTTTGAAACTAGTTTAGTATTTAATCAGTGCGGTGGTAACAGGGGCAGTTAGATTAGGGGCATTAGGGCATCAAGGGCCTTATGAAGGATTTCAGTAGGCCGACTTGAATGATCACAGAAGTAATATCAACGCGAAGAAAACAACATTGGAGATAGTAGTAAGATTTGAACTACTTTCAACATTCACCGATACCAGCAAAAGATCTTCCAGAGGGTTAAGGGCTCAAGGTTTTTGAAATTTCGCCCACTTTAATTGCAGAGCAATCAGTATCACCGGAAGCACGCTGATGAGCTCTCCAAGCCCTGCGTACTCGGGCGGAATTCGAACACGGACAAAAGCACCAGCAGCAAGGAGAATGGCAAAGAGGTTGTATATGAAAGACCACGTAAAATTAAAGGCGATACGGGTAACCGAAGCTTTGGATAGGTCAATGAGGAAGATCAACCCATTCAAAGACGGGCGGACGAGTACAACATCCGCCGCACTTTGTGCAACGTCTGATGTTTCGTTAATATGAACCCCGATAGTGGCTTGGGCGAGTGCGACGGCATCGTTGGTGCCGTCTCCACAGAAGATAATAACCTGTTTCTTGCTTGTCGTGATTTCCATAAGATACCTTTGCTTGTCTGCTGGACTGCATCGTGAACGTATATTGTCAATGCCGAGTTTTGATGCAACCGAACGGACAGCCCCGTCATCATCACCACTAACGATGGATAGTTGGATGCCGCGATCACGTAGTCTAGAAACTATAGACATGGCTTCGGGACGGAGGGAATCCTCCAAACCGAAGATTGCAACAAGTTCCCCGTTGACCGTGACACAAAAGACGGTGAGTCCTTGTGTTAGAAGAGTTTGGACATCGGTATTATCTTCCACTTGAAGCCATCGTGAGTTTCCGGCGCGGATCAGCCCTTTTTCTGACATGCCTTCGACACCTTTGCTGGTTAGGGCTGTTACGTCCTTGACTGGTGCTGGGTCAACCCCCTGTTCCTTGAGAGCTGCTGCCACTGCAAAAGAGACTGGATGCTTGCTTCCTGATACCAGCCCAAGTATTAAAGAACGGACGGTATCTTTTTGGTCAGAGGGGTACCTCACCGCAGCGACGGAGAGTTGCCCTCTAGTTAGAGTACCTGTTTTGTCAAAAACAATATGGGAAGTTCGCGTGGCGGTCTCAATAGCATCAGCAGATTTAATAACGACACCATGATCGGCAGCCACACCTCCGGCGATAACAATAACCATGGGCACAGCCAATCCAATAGCGCAAGGGCAGGATACAATCAAGACCGTAATACCGTATATTACTGCTTGTATAACAGCATCGGACGCGGATTGTTTTCGAACGCGCAGGCCAATAGCTACCCAAATCGCTAGGGTGATAACCATAAGTGAAACTACGACCGGAACGAAGTATCCCGCTACTGTATCAGCGATAGCCTGTAATTTTGGTTTTGATAGTTTTGCTTCGTCAACCATCGCTGCAATAGCGCTGATAGAGTTGTTATTTGGTAAGCGAGTGAGTCGGACGAGTAGGGTGCCCGAGCCGTTTATAGAGCCTGCAACAAGCGTAGAGCCAATGTGTTTCCCCACGGGTATTGATTCGCCCGTGATCATAGATTCATCAACCTCGGAGGATCCTGTAATAACAGTTCCGTCGGTCGGGATTCGAGAGTCTGGGAGCACCTTGAAGATATCGCCGTATTGGAGAATCCTGGTGTCAATTTCCTTCTCCGTCGCGCCGTCCTCCGAGACCAAAAGTGTAGTCGGTGCCTGTAGAGAGCGAATAGAGACAGACTCGACGGCTTTATGACGGGCCAGGGCACTGACAAAGCGTCCAACCATTATCAATGTCACTAGTAAGGTACTGGTCTCAAAGAATTGGCCTGTTGAGAGCGGAGCACCGACGGCTAGGTAAGAGAAGGAAACAACCGAGAAAATATATGCGGCGCTGGTACTCAAGACGATGAGCAAATCCATTTCTATGACATGAGAGAATACGAGGGCTTTCAATGCATTCACGTAGAAAGGCCCAGCAACAATTATTTGCACTAGTGTGGCTAATGCCAGCGAAACCCCACCATACGTGATAGGATTCTCATGAAGAGGGGCCCAAGCCATCACCAAAACGGGAATTGTAAGGAGTGTAGACAACAGAGTCAATAAGCCGATATAGCGAACATGTTTACGTCCGGCTTCTAAGGTGGGATCGGGTCGTGGAGGCCCAAGTTCCACGGGAGTTCTAAAAGCCCCTGACAGGATATCTCGCACTCCGATCACATTTGCATCGAAGCAAACCCGGACGGTTTTAGATTTGCCAACCTGTTGCAAGTCAGAAACACCTACAGGCATTTCTTCCTTGAGGAACTCGTCAATGGGGATGTTTGGGATGATGTCGATCTCGGACCCGCTATTTGTGATCCCCTCACATTTGAATTCCGTTGTTCTCTCCACATAATGCACAATATCTGCCACTGATTCGGTCCCTGGAATTAGGTCAAATTCGGCTCGAGAAAGAACGACGCTTGTTTTAAGATTTTGAATCGATGGAAGGCCCGAGAGAGCTCGATAAAGCTTTAATTCACAGCCAGAGCAAGTCATTCCAGAAATACTGAGTATGACATGCTCGGAATCGGTGATTCCCTTTTCGATATCAATATTGTTCGGCAACTTGGACTGCCCGATTTCGGCCTTCAATTTTTGAACGGATGACACATCACTACAGCAGCTATCTCCGGCCCCATTTTCCATGATTTTAAGGCTTGGAGCCTTAGGATCACCTTTGGCACAGCAGCCCTGTGCCGTCACATTGTCCATAGATCTAGTGCTCGGAGGCTTAGTCTCACGCTTAGCACAGCAGCCGGCCGCATTTCTCACAGGTTTAACATTGGGAGGTTTGGGCTCACGTTGCGCACAGCAGCCTTTTGCGGCCGCATTTTCCACAGATTTAACGCTGGGAGGTTTGGGCTCACGTTTCACACAGCAGCCGTTTGTAGCCGCATAATCCATGGATTTAACGCTTGGAGGCTTAGGCTCACGCTTGGCACAACAGCCATCATTTCGCGAAGCTTTCCGCAGCGAGGAAGTTGAACAACTTTCGGATTTAGGTTGAGAACCTGAACAGCATTTGGTTTTATCCGCGGGGAACTGGGATTCTATCAACTGGGAAATAGAAGAACTGGATACTTGGCTGGAGAGGGAGGCCGACGATTTAGATCTTTTGGCAACATTGCGTCTCCTCGCAGAAGATTGAGGAGAAACACAGCAGGTTTGTTGGTTCATCTCAAGTAATGTGCGACAAATACATCCAAGGGCTTCCAAAGTGGCTCCGTAACGTTGACGGGTCTTTTTGGCATGGTCGTTGCAGGGTTGGCGTTTTTTGGATCCTTGGACATTCTCCTTGTTGGCTGAGGTAGCTTATGCCCAGTTAGTAGTGATTTTAAGAAATGTTGATTGATGTTGGATTAGGAGCTTACCATGATCCTGAGAAGAGGAGGAGGACTGGCCACAGATATCTTCACATTCCATAATCGCCAGCCTTTCAAGACAAGAATCTGAGGGTTGTGTTAGCACACAATCTAGCAAACAATGAACATAAAATATCGAAGCAAACAGGATATAAATACATACCATCACAACATTTCTCTTTGGTACCACCACAACAGGTTGGGTTCTCCTTTAAGGCACCATCATAATCTTCAGACTTATGGCTACTAATGGGTTGTTTGACAGGAGAACCTTGCTGATCTGAGCAGCAGACAGCGGTTACACCTCCTGCAGAGGCTGAGCCTTCAATTTGGGGGGAAGGAGAGGTACCACAGCATCCAGTTTCCACACAAGATGACTGCTTTTCCATCGTCAAACCAGGAGGTTCAACTCTGGAAATGTCCTCACTGGTGCAGAATTGGGTTGGTTGGGAGGTATCTTTGCCACAGCAGCCTTTATTGTCTGCTGGAGCCATAATTGCTGTTATTGTCACTTGTCTGGTTGAATTTTGTATTGGTACAGGGAGCAATCCTGCTCCCTTCCTCTCCGGAAGCAGAGGAACAGCAACCCAGTGCAACACGTGGTTGCGGAAATGCCACGTGATAAGGTCTCCATTGAATTAAGCGAGGCGACTTTAGCCGGTTTGCTTGGCTGTGAAGTCATTGTCACTAGCATACAGCGCAACAGAGCATCAAGAGCCGGTATAGGATGTGAGATTCGGTGATACTTGGAGATGTGAAGTCAGGAGAGTTTTGGCTGGCACGCGCAATCTTAACGTTAACCAACCCAACAGACGCATCATCTCCACACAAGCGCGCGGAAGATACATGGCTGGGAGTACCCTGGGGGTTAGTTTCTTAGCTGGTTCCCTTGGATCAAAGTACCTCCTGATGGCTTATGTCAGCCACCGTGCCAAGCCGTTTCCCTCTCTTTCGGCCTCTCTCAGCGAAGGGAAAATAACATCAGCAAAGCATCACGAATGGTTTCCAATTGACTTGACCACTAACTAACTAGACCTCTACCACCACGCAGAAGAGGAAGAAGAAGAAGATTTTTTACCATGGGTGTTGGTGCGTCAAAGCCAGCGACCGGCCAGGGGAAGCCAACGAAACATGTCTTTACCAGGTCCGTTATACCCATCCTTTTGTGCGGTTTCATCCGCGCCGGGTTGGAATGTCTATAGATCTATCTACCCTCAGCAATTGCAAGGGAGTGGAAGAATTCTTTTTACTCTGAGGTATGATATGTGTACTGGTTGCTAATAGTATATCTAATAAAACAGTGAAACCCCCGTTCAATTTTCTGCCGGGCTCGTTGAATCATTACAATCAAGCTCAGAGGTATAACAACAACATCTTCGCCTACCCCACTACTCTCATGGCCAATGGCACCAAAACCGGGAAACAAGAGTATCGATTAAATAGCTAAACCAAAAAATAGACCGATTCCTCTCGACTACAAACCATTGAACTCCACATTCAATCCCGCGTTGCCGAAGAACTCGAACGCATCAGATCCCGAGAAGCCCCATCCCTCGCCGACCTCGAGAAACGAATAGCAGATTCACATGGCTCAGCAAAAAAATCTCCAGGCCAGATTCCCACTGGAATTGACGCCCCTCTATCTCTTGAATCCCCCCGAGTCCCCTTCGCTGGATACGATGGCCTTAGTGCCGCTTCAGCAGCAGCAGCAGCAACAGCAGCTTCACCTTCATCACCATCTTCACAGCCATATATCGCCAGCGACGAACTAAACAGTGGCCACGTATCGAAGGAAATAGAAGCATTAAGACAGAGATTAGCTTCTCGACCGACGGTGCGAAAATTGGATGCTGAAACTGAAAAGGCCCGCGAGGATGTTGTGCGGTGCTTGCGGGACAATGAGGCTAGACCTTTGGATTGTTGGCAGGAGGTCGATGTTTTTAAGAAGGAAGTTGCAAGGCTAGAGAGGGCTTGGGTCCAGAAGGTGATTACCTGAGCTTGTCGTAAGATTTTCTGGTGTTCACTTTGTCCTTTTGGTGGATGGAACATTACTTAGCATAAGTAATGTTCTCGCTATGAAATAGATGTACCATAGTCTAGAAATTAAAGAATATTTATGATCATAAATTTAGGTTGACTGGGTAACTACTTATACATTGAGTTTCTTCTCCAGGGGAAAAAAAGCCCAAGAACAATTAATTCCTAAGATTTGAAAACAGTGATCCGTTCAACCCACTGCCTCCCACCGACCCAATCTTCCGATCTTTTCGCCTGCAGCCCGAACTATACAGGTCCTCATCAATTTCTCTTTGCTTATCCGCTGTTCTCTCATCCCAGGAGCAGGTACATTACAATCAGTGGGCGGCGAGTAAAGAGAAACCCTCTCCAGTAGTATTGCTCCAACTCCCGTTCCTTTGCCTGCGGCCAGGTTGAAGCTCCCAGTAGTTATAAAGCCAATCAAATCACTTTCTGGAGGAAGAGGAGGGTGTTTTGGCGATTCGTTGCCTACATTGTCATTCACCGGTTGGTCAAGTAGAGAGAGCCATTGGGACCGGAGAACATGGTCGGAAGCAGGGAGCCGATATATTCGGGAACGCGGGGTAGGGATGCCCCGGCTGAAAAGAGTCACTTGGATAGTAGCAAGTGCAGGCTTTCTGAGACATAGTTGAATTGGAGGAGTGATCTCGCTAGATTTCTCTTTTTGGCTAAGGACCAAGGACGCGATTGATGGTTCGAGCTGCTGAATCTCCAGGGGAGGGTGGACTGATTTAGATTCTTTCTCTTTCAGTGAATCTTCCGTTTCTGAGGGTTTAGCTTTCCTCTTTGTCTTTACTTTGGATCCGCTCTTCCTTTTGAACTTTTTATTGCTGTTCTTGGATTTTTTATCGCTCTTCTTGCGGTCTTCTGAATCGACGCCTGAGATAAGCCGCTCCCAATCGCAAGCCCAGCCATGGCCAATTTCCCCTGCCTTCCCAGTCCCAAGGTCAATAGTACCATACTCGATTCTTTTCCCTTTAGGTTTTCGTTCCCATTCTTCTCTTTGCTGTCTTCTCTGACGTGTTTCCCATGTCCATCCTGCCTTAGTCCCTGGAAAATCGCCAGGAAACCACGGTGTGCCAGACTCAAATGCAAGCTGTTGATGTTCTTGAAGTCCTCCAAAGCGTGGGTTTCCACCCGAAGATAAGGGGAAATACAATGTGTAATACCAAACGGGGACTACGCATTTCCAAGGAAGCAGAATAGTCCATGTGCCCTGGTTGTTGGAAGAATTGGAAGGGTTGCGGCCTCCAGTGGTGTAGAGAAGAACTGGTATTCGAGGATCATGGGCCAATGTAGGCAGATTTGCACCAGGAGTAGCTTGAGATTTCCTCCTATTGAGAGCCTTTTGGCTGGGGAGTAATCGAGAGGCCTTAAGTCGAGCCATCCTGGAGAACAAGCTCGGTACCGATTGAGTCGAGTCTGGTGGCCAGGATGCTAATGTATCCGCAAGTCTGGTGCTATTGTCTCCAATCTTAGGATCATTTTTGAGGGGTCGGGGCGGGAACCGCAGACGAGGATCGGAAATATCGAAAGCAAGAAGAGAATTTCGTGGGAGTGATGCGGCATTAGTTAGCCCCGTAAGAGACTGCCAGATATTTTCGACAGAATCCTCAGGCCATTCAGAAACCCCTTCTGGAAGGACAGGTACCAGGGCGCCTAACAATGCTTCGGTAGCACCAGGCCCTGTGACCTCGATACTACCAATCTCAAACCGGAGATCTTCAACCACAACCCGTGGTTTTTGAATCTTAGCTACTCTTAATATCTCTTCCCAAAGTTGTAAAAAAGCCGACGGGTGGACCCGGATAAACATCCTCCTTAATGGCGGTTGTGCCTTTTTAGATTTAGCCAGATTGTGTATGGTTTCCATAGCAAGCATGTCGACATCTGCTTGCTCCTCCATAGGGCACCAGATACATCGAACAGGAGCAATTAGCCGCTTCTCTCCATCTCGCTCAAGGGCCCAAGCATCTAATGTCCTGGTTCCGTTCCTCCATTTCTTCCCCTTGATCCCCCATGCATTTTGTCCATTGATTCCCAAATCTCGCAACAGGCCCTCGATACTGGCTTCTCGTCCTTCCAGACCAATAGTTGAAATATAACTCATATCCCATGCAATGGCTCCCCTGGCCCCACCAGCACGATGAGTAGGCCGATAGCATTTCTCCGTGGGTGTTATTGGTACCGCGAACCTCCACAATGGGGACTTTGGTTCTGTAATACGTGCTCGTTTGGCATGATAGAGATGTGTGGGCAACCAGGTTTTATAACGTTGGCGTTTTCTGAATTTAGATATTGGAGTCGCAGGGTGAGATAGTTTATTTTGCTTAATCTTAGGAACTCGGGGGGCAATATTAACCCCATGATCGCCGTCGGGGCGGGAGTTATTGGCGTTGGCCTTTTTCGCATATCGTCTTGCGGCTCTTGACCTCGCATTGAGGCCCTGCAGCCGGCGGGCAGTTTCTAATCTGAGGCGAAGGAGTTCGGTGGGTTTTCTACGTCGTGCAGTTACCGTTGGAGTGTTGTCTTCTACCATCTAGGATTTTTTTAAACAAAGTTAGGTGTAAGCCTTAGCTACGGATGAAAAGAATAAAGTAGTAGCAACGCACACGCAAGTATGCCCATCGCAAGCTATCTATTTCATAGTGCGCTGTCGTAGGGTACGCACCTCTTTCTTCGCTCGAGCTCGTAAACGTTGCGGAACGCGTTTCGCATTGTGACTCGCCGTTCTCCTTCGCAGGTTTCTCGGCACCTTCTGGAAAGCCCGAGTAGATGCGGCATTCTTCGAATTGCTGATTCCAGCTTCTAGGGCGCGGATCTCGAACTGACGCGCTGCCACAAAAGCAGCTACATCCAGTTCACCGGTTTTTGAGAGGGAGGCATCAGAGCTCTGCACAACTAGAGTGCGGGCATCGTGTATCTTGGTTCGTTTCCGCTGGCTGGAAAATAAATATGGACCGCCTTTCCGCTTGTCAGGGCCGGTCGAGGCCATCTTGAAGTGTAGATCAAGGCTGGATGAGTTTGGCGGAGAGAGAGACTTCAACAAATAGTTCAATTGCTTGTTGTTGTTAAGCCCAGTCGGCCTTGGCAGGGCGTTGGGCCCTTAGGTTTAGTTAAGTCGTCACCTAGCCCCAGCCTGCACCAGCCTAACTCTAGCCTAACCCTACCCTAAGCGAGCTTAATTCTTACCTAACTCTCGTACTTAGTTGAGATTGCTAATGACACAGGCCTCAACCAGGCAGGATATAACTTACTATTAAGCACCTAGGGATCTAGGTAGACTATTAGGACTACTCTAGATTACTTACTAAGTATGAAGAATACATTAGGATAGAAAGGGATATAGAGGAGCAAGTCTTCAATAATAGTATTGAGACAGGTCCACCAACCATGACACATACTCCAACCCCATCTACAACTTCAACTTCAACTTCAACTTCAGCTTCAACTTCAACTTCAGCTTCAACTTCAACTCCAACTCCAACACCAGCCCCTGGATCTCAGAAGTCCTCCGGTTGGACGGTTTTGAATGGGCAAACCACAGACGGAGCGGCTGACGTGGGTTAAACAAGTACCTCAGACAAACAGAACCCTAATAAAACGACAGTCAAAAGGGGTTCTAAAGCTCGACCACTTCCAAGAGTCTCTCTAACAACTCCTCCAAGCCGGGAAGGAGTCGGATATATGTATAGTCCAGCAATGGTTTTCCTAGTAGAGTGGACACTCTTTACTGAGCCGTTAGGCAAACTTCCCGCTGATAACCTTCGCCCATTTTACCAATTACTAACGCCAGAGACGGCAGCCAAGTTGAAACAATTAGCGGCTATGAAAGCAATCCCACAAGTGTCTCCCTTTGTATTGGAATGGCAACTTCACCGCAGTTGGGGAGTTAAAGAAAACTGTCCACATTCCAGAAGGACTGCAAACCATTTGTCTGACTACCACATCTTCTGGGAAGCCTATGAGAGGGACGATGCCAACAGTTAAAGAATCAGAATCTCCCATCAAATCTTCCACCCATACGACCGTTCCTGTGAGGCAAGTGCCTGTGGATCAAGCTAAGGCGCCAAAGACTTGTAAAACCACATAGGGACTAAAGAGAAAACGATTGCTAGAAGAACTCGAAAGTAAACGCCGGAGCCGAGAGATTGACGAAAAACACCAGGCCGAGATTGAGGAGTTTAGGAAGCTACTCCAGAATAACGATGAGGAACTAGCTGCAGCGGCGCGTCGATACAACCTCCTTAGCGAAAAGTTGAAGACCTATCAAGAAGAAAATAAGGCGTTGGAAGGTTTATGTCAGAAATACTTCTTAAGAACCTAAGTTCCTAAGGTTGACCTTTTGGTGCAG
>JANTQB010000115.1:0-42494 GCA_032988175.1 Myotisia sp. PD_48
AGTAAAAAAAAAAAAATAAAAAAAAAATAGAAAACAAAAACTCGAAAGAAAATAATAATAATAATAAAATATAAAAAAAAGAGAAAAAGAAAAAGAAACGAAATAAAAAGTAACCGGACCTAAATAGAGAATTAGAAGTTCAATGCCTGGTGGGTGAACTGTGCATCTGGCGAATTTTCCAGCCCTCGCACTCCTATGGAGACGGTCTCACCAGGGACCAGATCAACACAATTATCGTCGAATTTCACGCCGTCGCACTCCGAAAAGATGGCCAGACCTTTGACCGGAAGATTGGCGGATAAGTTCACCTGGCGTCGATCTGTTGCAAGCTCGATCTTGAGCCCTTGTGGCTTTTGGAGATGCAGGTATTTCAGTGGTTCGGGCCAACTGATGTATCGAGCAATCTGCTTCTCAGAGTCGAAAAGATAAGCGGCGACGACAGTTTGAAGGGAATCTTGGGGGTTTTTGTTTGAATTCGGAATCTCTAATTCGGCGATTTCGATAGTCTGGTTTTGGGGGAGTTCAATCAGTCCTTTCAGGGTCTGAGAATAAATTAAATCGCCGGTAATGATGTCCCAAGCTTTGACTCGAACTTGAACGCTTTGGTTATGGAGGGTGAGATTCGTACCCCAGATTTCAACCTTGTGGACCTTAGCACTGGGCTGGTCAAGCGTGGCTTGCTGAAGAGGCTGCTTGACCCCGATGGTAATTGGAGCCAATTCTCTTTTAATCGCGAAATAGGCGTACTTGGGCCGAAGATAATAATCCACGGTTGACCAGGAAGTCACAGGCCAACAATCATTCATCTGCCAGACCAATACTCCTGCGCATAACTCCCGACCTTTTCCCTTCCACTGACGTTTCCAAAGTCGATAAGCAGTAGAAACGCATTCTGCCTGCATAATTTGGGTGCAATGGATATACTGTTCAAGTGGGTTCACGCTGTACCGGATATTCTCGACAAGGTAGGCTGCGAGACGGCGTTCGTGACCAACAGCTTTGTTATGGTAATCCAGGGTGAAAGAATGAACATATCTGTCTGAATCACGAGAACCATCCGGTAGGAAAGCGTCAATCGTCTTTATATTGGGCAATGCTTGCATGCCAAACTCTGACACGAATCGTCCGCCCAACCGATCGAAATTTTGATATTTCTCCTGGGTTCCGTGCCAGACTATATATTGATATGCAGCTCTAATTAGCGGCCATCTGTCTTATGTTCCAAAAATACATAAAGGTAAAGAACAATGTTGATACAAAAAGAAAGAAAAAATTTATATATGTATATTAAAAAAAATATTTAAAAGAATATTAAAATGAAGGGGGAATGAAAAAAGGGGGTTTAGATTTACCATTCCATTGATGGATATCGCCGACAGTGGGATCCCTCGTGTCTTTCCCACCGTAGGGAGAGCCAAAATGGTAGAAGGTGTCCGGGATTAGTTTTTTCGTAATATCTAACAAAATTTTCTCGTAGATAAAACGAGCAGGGAAATTAGTCTTCAACCAATTCTCAGGATTTTTATCGGAAGGGTCATATTCCAGTTTTTCAGCCTCCATATACTGATAGTCTTCATTGTTACCAGCCCAAATGACAATCGAAGGATGCTTTCTTAAACGTGTCACGTTCGCAATGGCTTCTTTCTTAACAGAGGCGAGAAATTTTGGATGCGCTGGATAGTTTCCGCAAGCGAAAAGAAAATCCTGCCAAACAAGTAATCCAAGTTCATCACAGATATCGTAAAAGGCATCTTGCTCGTAAATTCCGCCAGCCCAGACTCTAACCATTACTTGATTGCCGTCAACGGCCAGCTGGAGCCATTTGCGATATTGCTCGGTTGATAATCGTGGGACAAAACTGTCAGCAGGAATCCAATTGCTTCCCCCACAGAAAATGGGGATTCCATTGATTTCAAAATGAAAGGAAGTACCCGGGGCATCTTTGAGCGGGCGTTGAATAACTTCGGCTTTCCGCAAACCAATGCGTTGCTTGGCAGTATCAAGGATTTTTCCATCTGATCTCAGGGTTGCTTCTATAGTATACAACGGCTGAGCACCGTAGGTAGCAGGATACCAAAGCTGGGGGTTTTTAAGATGAAATACTGCAACCGCACTTCCCTTAACGACTTCGGCAGTCTGGCTATAAACCTCTTGGTCAAGAGACAAATTGAAGACAACGTCGGTTGCAGAATTTTCTACTTGGGCCGTAACTGTAACTTCGGCTTCCTTGAAAGAATTGCTTAACTTGGTAGTCGAGTGAAGGTCCGAAATACGTGCACAGTAAATTTCGAGGTTGATAGGCCTCCAGGGCCCACACGTAAGGAGAACGGGACCCCAATCCCAACCCTAATGGCATGGGATACCAATAAACGTGATTTAGTGGATGACTCTATGCAGCAAAGCAAAAGTTGAGGCATTTGGTGGGGAGATGAGGAGATAGATGGGGGGAGGGGAGGGGGAGGGAGGGAGAGGGTGGAAGTGAAGGTGATTTTTATTTTTTGTGCTTCGTTTCAACAGATGCTGAAAAACACTCACGTAATGATACTGTGCTTTTCTCACAGCTAGTCTACTGGGATCCCCATTCCAACACCCCCACCGATGAGAAGGGTGACTACTCTGGTCTTCCTTTCCTCTTAACCAAGCACTGTCGAAGGTAAGCTCTAGGATGTTGGGCTCGATATCAGATTTGCGAAGAGAAGAGGTGATATCCACACGCTCGGGGACAAACATATTGTCGCTCTCGAGAATCAGTATGCCATTTAGGCGGACACTTGCAAAAGTATCTAAGCCATCAAAGGCAAGCCAGGCTTTCTCGTTGCTAAGTACGGTGGGGGAAAGAAAAGTAGTCCGATATATCCAGACTTTCTCACCGACCCACTGCACAGCCTTCTCGGAAGCACCAGTGAAAGGATCTTGAATAAGGCCATGATGCATCAAATCCAAATGGATGTTAGTAGGGAACTGAGAGACGGGAAGAAACTGAGAGGAAACATCATCTTCCCGGCGAAAACACCAGTTGTCGATGATTGGAGTGATTCTTCGTTCAGCCATTCCAAACAATACACACAGAGGATTATTAAAAAAAAAAAAAAAAAAAAAAAAAAAGAGAGAGAGAGAATGAGAGGTGAATGAATGAATAGGCCTAGTACTCGAGGGTTCCGGATGTAACAAAAGGGTAACTTAACCAGCGAGCAGCAGCAGAAGTAGGTATCAGGATAGGGCGGCTACACGAATCAAAAAGTTTTCAACGTCGTCTCGAGGGGACCAGCGAATGGATTTTACAACGGCTCGTCAGTTGCATCATCAGAAAGTCGTATTCATGAGGGAAACAATTTAAGGCAGAAGATCCACAGGTGAGGGAGGAGAGTTGACAGATTCAGAGAACGACAAAGAGACAGCTGGGGGGGATACCTTTTGTCACAAGGATGGAATCCCAGCCGCCGTGCTGAGATGGCTGGAAAACATAACCTCATCACATCAACCATGCTGGCCGCCTGTTACTGGTTGACAGCCAGCTGCCGTGTTACAATCATCTGTATTATTAGGACGGCGTTAGAGTGCAACATGGGAGTGCTGGAAGAGGGAAAGGCATGTCGCTGCTTTAACTGTGCATTTCTAATTTTAAACCTGTCTACTAAATATTATTAATTTAGCTAAGAGTGTTAGGGTAACTATAGGTTAACTACTAGTTAACTAGTGGTTAGGGTAGTTGGTGAAGGGTTAGTTGGTTGAAGGTTAAGGAAGAATGTTCCTGAAGACCGACCCGAATTTATTACCTAGTTGGGATGGATTGGATTGGGTTGGGAGTTGAGTTCTCGACCGAGATGTCGGCTTGTTTCTTCATCTTCTTAACTATATATAATTAACTAAGCCCATACTCACTTTTATTAATAAACCTGCTTGTTGTGAGAGTTAAACCAAAACAACCACCCCCAATTTGAAGCTATGTTTATCCGATCCCTTACAACCAGAGCTGCTAGTTCAGCTAGGTCCTCAGCAAGACCCTCAGCAAGATCACCAGTCACATCTTCAATTACATCTTCAAAGAATTCCTCCAGACGCTCATTCACCGCTTCAACACAATGCAGAGATGCAGAAAAAAAAAGCTCCTCTTTCAAGGGTCAATTGTATGAGAGCACACAGCAGCGTTTGGTCCGTGAACGTGCAGAATTGGATCGATATGCACAGATGCAAAAGGAATCCCCGTCCATTCGTTATGCTGCAATGACAATAAGTTCGTTTTTCTTTCTTTCTTTCTTATTTCTAGTTTTGTTGAATAACTCTGAATTAATTTAACTAATTTTACCTGTTTACTACCTTGTTAGCTATTCTTGTTACTGCTCTTGGATGTTATTATCTTGGGTCCTTAAAACCAGCAGAGCTACCTATCTCCTCCACAACTCCTCTCCACGAAGTACAGCCACCGTATCATAACACATCCAAATCCAACCTACAAGCCGCATGGGCCGATTTTGTTGAAATTGTCGGGAAGGAAAATGTATCTACTGAATCCGGGGAGCTGGAAGGTCACTCTGGCTCTGACTGGTCGTCCTACGTTGCGAAGGATAACGAAAAGCCCTTCTTAATTATTTATCCGTCATCCACAGAGCAGGTATCTCGTGTAATGAAAATCTGCCATGACAGGTGCATACCCGTCACCGCTTATTCCGGGGGCACCAGTTTGGAGGGTCATTTCTCTCCCACGAGAGGAGGCGTCTGTGTTGATTTTCGAGAAATGGGAAAGATCTTGGCTCTACACAAAGATGACTTAGATGTGGTAGTTCAGCCAGCAGTTGGCTGGGAAGACTTAAATGAGGAGCTAGCTAAAGATGGCTTATTCTTCCCACCAGACCCTGGCCCTGGTGCCATGATCGGCGGAATGGTCGGCACCGGATGCTCTGGAACGAATGCGTATAGATACGGAACTATGAGGGAATGGGTTCTCTCTCTCACCGTTGTTCTCGCCGATGGAACTATCATCAAAACCCGGCAACGGCCACGAAAATCAAGTGCCGGATATGACCTAACGAAGCTCTTCATCGGCAGTGAAGGGACCTTGGGATTAGTAACTGAAGCGACACTAAAGCTAACGGTGAAGCCGAAAAGTGAAAGTGTTGCGGTAGCATCTTTCCCCTCAATTCATCGAGCAGCTGAGTGTGTTGCAAAGATTGTAGGAGAAGGAATACAGGTAGCTGGTGTCGAGCTATTGGATGACGTTCAAATGAAATGCATCAATGATAGCCAAACCACCAAAAGGACCTGGAAAGAGGCCCCAACTTTATTTTTAAAATTCACAGGAACGCCTGCTGGGGTCAAAGAACAGATCAAAATTGTCCAGCAGCTTGCCAAAAGTACTGATAGCCAATCCTTTGAGTTTGCCCAAGGGAAAGAAGAAAGCCTTGAGCTTTGGAGCGCTCGGAAGGAAGCATTATGGAGTGTGATGGCAAAACGGCGGGATGAAAACGATCACGTCTGGACTACTGATGTCGCGGTGCCTATCAGCAGGCTTCCGGATATAATCGAACAGACCAAAGATGATATTTCCAAAAATGGTTTACTCGCAGGCATATGTGGGCATGTTGGAGACGGGAACTTTCACGGTAGGTTTTTTAATTATTATTTTTTCTGTTTTTCTGTTTATATTGGTGGTAAACGGCTAACTAACTGTTCTGGGTTCCTGTTCCTTAGCAATTTTACTCTTCAACGATAGCGAACGTGCCACCGCCGAAGCCGTGGTACACCGAATGGTGAAACGAGCCGTAGAAATGGAGGGAACTGTCACAGGGGAACATGGTGTTGGGCTTATCAAAAGAGACTATCTTGACCATGAGCTCGGCGAATCAACTGTAGACACCATGCGCAAGGTATGGAGACACCTCCCTATACATGTTTCCAGAAAAGATAGCTAACTTTATTACAATAGATTAAACAAGCCCTTGACCCGCTCTGTCTCCTCAACTGCGACAAAGTTGTGCGAGTGGAACTACCTAAACCTGGGGAGATAAAGTCGTGGTAGAAAAGAATAGTTTGCTTGTACATCAATAATATACGGTACGGTCTGGTTTGGATTAGAATTGTAATAAATCCGGTTCGGTTTGCAATGGGTCTAACTGGTTTCGGCTGACCACAAAACCTACATGTTTTCGCTAGTCTAACTCTAATGGGTTAGACGCCCGATGGCGGGGTAATCGCCAGAAAATTTTAATATCTTATGTAAGCAGGGCTGCCGCCGGTTAGATTACCATTAGCGATACCGTGTATTTACCAGGTCACTAGTAAAAAGTTGCCTGAGGCCGTCATTAAAAAAGCGTCTGCCGCTAACTCTTTCAGGCCGATATTTCATGCTGCCCTAGGCACCTCTCCCAGAAAGGCAACGAGGACGCCTCAATTCGATGGAGAACGGGGCTGCAATATACGAGTCAGCTCGGTTCAAATTCAGCTTCACTTCTCGATGCAGTTCTTCCAGCTCTTCCAGCACTTCTAGTCCTTCTTGGTCTATCAATTGGCCCTCTCAATTTCTAGCAAGAACCCATTACGTGCGAATATCAAGTTTCAGGAGGTGCTAGCTATTACCCCATGGGGTTTCTCAGGAGCTATCCTTTGATAGAAGTTATAATAGACCTCAAATCCGTGCTGCTGAATCAGGTTCCTTATGTGTGCTGACGGTCATTTTTTGTCTGTGGATGACTGACAACTCCACATCATGTCTCCTGAGCTAAGCTCCGACTTCGATTCACGCGTGCTGCCTGCCGTTTCATTCCCAGAGGCCCATCATGGACAAGTACCCTCTGCTCTTCTACCAAATGATCCACCTGTCCCAGCAGGCAGTACGCTAGTAGGCGCTGGGCAACCTGATGTAGACGGCCTTGACTCAAACCAGACTGGCAAACGGAGCATAACCTCAAAAGGAACCAATAGAAGAAAATCCAAGACTGCTGCTGCTGCTGCTGTTCCTCCTAGCGACATTAGAAAGCGTGGACGTCCTAGAGTAGACCGCGTTGACGAAAGCGCTGGTGAAGTGAGTGTGCACAAATGCCCTGCCACACCAAAAAATCCATTCCTCAGTTTGCCAACAGATGTTAATATTCTCATCAGCGACGTCGGACCCAAATTCGACTCGCCCAGCGAGCTTACCGGTCTCGTAAAGAATCTGCAATTTCCTCTCTTAGCGGCCGAGTTGCCCTACTGGAATTGACGATTGAAAAAATCACCGGCGCATTTCTAGCGTTTAACGATGAGTTAGTCAATTCTGGGGTGTTATCCTCCCACCCTCTGATTGCCCATCAACTCAGTACAGTAACGAGGCAAATTTTGGTCCTTACCAAATCCTCGGAAGACCCCGAAAATGCAACTCAGCCAGATGGAAGTCAAGATGATGAGATGGATCACTCTCCTCTCCCCGTAGCTCAGCAGGAGATCCAGCCTTATCGAATCGAGGCCCACGACGTACCGGTCGCCCCAACCCAATCGCCTGCATATGGAGAAGGGTTCGACTTTGGGATTGGGCTCTTGCCTGTCAACAAAAATCAGTCACCTATGACCATGCCTACAAATAGCTCTACCTCCTGCCCTCCAGCAGATGATCTTGATTTTTTGCTTTTCGACAGACCCGTTCAACCAGGCATTGGCACTCAGGCGGATCATGTTTCGAGTTATTCTGCACCTTCGGTTCCTACAAGTAGCCCGCGGCTTTTAGGCGGTCAAGACGTGCGGTTTACATATAGTTTTCAAGAAACTAATTTTGCGCGACGGCTGCAGCGCCGTTGTATCGAGAATGCCTATGCATTCTTGAGCCATCCAGGGACAAGTCCAGAGTATTTGAACCGGAAATTTAGATTCACGTTTGGCTTTACTTCTAGGAGCCGCCTTGCAGGTGCCTTCCAACATTTGGCCAAGAGGGATGTGGGCGAGTCCTTGGAGTTTTGGGAAAAGCCATTCTTTTCTATTGGGCGGGCGGGCATGCATTACCCTCGTGAAGACGAGTCTGGGAACATTATATTCCCTCCCAACATGCACCCGCCTGAAAGAGCCTTTGGCCCTTTACCCTTCCACATGGCTGAAAAGCCAGATCGATTTCATAGCAAGACCGTCGACGAGGTGATTGACTCCATTGGATATGGCGGGGACTGGTTTGATTGTAATGACGTGGAAGGATATCTAAGCGCAAGGGGTATCCATCTTGACAGCAGATCTACATTCGTTGTGATTCCATCATCCGCGCTCCCCACTTCTGACGAAGCTACAGCACCTAATCCTAACACCACGTTCCCGAGTACGACTTCACCCGTGTTTTCTCGGCCTTCCATGTCATCTTATGACCCGTCAGCCGCTATTCCAGATTTTAACCTAACCCCCGAGGGGATCAACTTTTCTTCCAATGAAAACGATATTGGCTCCCAGCCATTTGAGTTTTTTGGGCTACATCCCCAACCCTTCGATGGAGGGGGCACAGTTCAACTTCCTCATACACCATCAAGTTCCAGTAACCATTCGCCTCCCAGCGATCCAGGTTCGCGGATATTGGATGTGGACAGATTTATTAGTGGTGAGCTTAGTAGTCGAAGATTCAGCCCACCGGTTATCATTGCATAATATACTAACTTCGATATCATAGAAGTTACAAGGCTTTGTTCCTGTCTAGGCCGCGCTCCTGGTTTCAGGCAAAAAGATGTCGATTCAGCCTTACTTGCAGCGCTCTGTGACACAGATGGATGAACATATGAACCATTCATCTAATCCTTGTTTTGTCAAAGTTATTTAATTTACGAGATACCACCCAGCCTATATACCTTTTTTCGTTCATGATGCATAATCTATTGGTTTCTATCCCATGAAATATTTATTAGCCTTTATGAAGTCTAATAAGTCGAGATAGAGCTGCCAGAATCTAGTCTGCGCCTTATTTAGTGTGCAATTTACAAGACAATGGCATTATTTTGAAATAACATATGTTCATCAACGAAAAAATTTACAAAATTCTCTAACTAACTAGCTATCGGAACTTGATCAACAAACATTAAGAAAATTAGACAATATCTAGTTCCATTTCCCAATTAATCCTTGAGAAAAAAAACTTGCTGCAGCAACCCCGCCATAACATGTCCAAACTGACAGAGTCGCCTCCCAATGCTATGGAAATAGTATCTATATTGTAGATAAGAAAAAACACACGCTAGAACATAATAGGAGGGAACATCCAAGGGACAAGTGGAGAGAGCCAAGTGGGCCATGACGGATTTCTCGTCCTTCTTAATGGTGTCGCTCACGGAGTTGAACTACAGCAGTCCAACCCGCACAGCACGATCTAGACATTCCATGCCCACACCAACAGCAGTTTATAGCAGATTGGGTTGCAAATGACCAGCGTGGAGAGGAGTTAGAAAGGGGTGGCAGTTTGGTCGTGGTTGGGGTAGTGGGAATGGCCGTGGTGGAATTGTTATCAGTAACAGAGCGACCGGTAGTAATTGCATCTCTTTCAACGAACGGTCGGAGCCTCTCAGCACTAATCTTCCCAACGCCATCACTGGGTCTCTGGTTATTGGGGTTTAAAGCAGAGGGAGTAGTCGCGGATACCAGTTTAGCATAAGCTTCTGACGGCATATCATGCCAGAATTTGCATTCACAGCAAATCACAAACAGTTTGCCAATACGCTGAGAGGAGTTAGAAGGACGGGGGCTCTGGGGAGTATTATTCGCGGCGCCGACTGCAGGGTTGAGCAAGCTGGATGAGCTTGTAACCCGGTTGGTTCCTAGCCATGGTTTGCCCACTGGTCTGGCAAAATAATCGCTGGCACCATCATCATTACTCATATTTTTGAGCATTGAGAGTCTAGAGGGCAATTTCGTCTCATTAGATGGACGTCGTGATGTCGATATGGTCTGAGGTCTCGTACTTGCGGCCACTGAACTTCCTGGCTTGTTGGTGGTGGTGGCGGTTGACGAAACTTCGACTGTCGTTGTTTGGCGTCTCTTTCGAAGTTTTGCTTCAGACTTCCCTAAGGATCGCCATCTTTGCACAATATCCAAAGAATTCCGTCGTCGTCTAGGCTGTTTTGCGTCTTCTTCCGCTTTCGTATTCTGTTGTTGTTCATTTACCTCTGCCTGAGTGCTCTCTTCAGGAGCTATGACGGATTTTTCCTTATCAACGCTGGGAGGTTTGGTTTCACCCGAGGGCAAGGGCGGCAGCAGTTTTGGGATGTTGAGAGGACTGGGGATATCAACATGTCCCGAATCATACTGGGGCCTCATTTTGGGTTTAGGCACTCCGTTCACAGAAGGCTTCTTTGAGGGTACATTCTTATTTTGGCGATCTACTGAAAACTTCGGGATATCAGGTGGAACGCTAGATTGCTGATGAGGTGCCTGATGCGACTGACGTCTTAATTTCGCCGGACGGCGATCGCCTGATGGGGGGTGCTGGTGGTGCTCCGGTGTACCTCCAGCTATGGCATTCTGTGCCCTTATACTAAAACCAGGGTCTTGGACGATGAGCGGAGGGCTAGAGAGTGGAGAAGGCTGTGATTGGGATTCACGGCTCATTGTCCCACTTCGATTTCGCCCTCCTTTTTGTTTTCCGTTTGATTTTGGCTTGGGTGATGGTACTGGGGATGCTATGCTGGTGGGCGAACTGGCCTCGCGGCTGGGTTCTGCTTGCGATGTACTTGATAATTCAGGTTCTATTTGGGCACGGAGGATATTTTTCAGGCCAACTACTTTGATTTGATCTTCGTAAGATGGTCCTGCTATTGTAGTTGGCCTAAGACGTACGGGGACAGGAGGTCGCCTTCTATCATTTCTCTCGATATCTGCTGGCGTATCCCGTTCTCCAGATTTCTCCTCCCGATTTCTGTTAGATAACGCTTTAGTTGAATGGTCGGTTGGCACGCCTAGAGTCTCTAGAACCGAATTAGAGAGTTTGCCAGAGCTCTCTACAGAATCATTTAGGGAGCCCCAAGCGCCTTGATTTTCTGGTGGAGTATACCAGGGATGTGTGGTAGGTGATGGAGAGCCTTTGGGGGAACGAGATTGGAGGAGATCGCTCTGGGGCCTATAAGGGGAATGACCAAAATAACGAGGCTTAGATGAGGGCTCTTCGGCCGTACTAGAAATTCGACCACTTGGTTTAGATACTGGAGAGGGCGTGATACCCAGGCCGTGAGCCTTTCCATTCGGTAGCGGATTTGCAAAATTCTCCTTGCCATATTCAGGATGCGTTGTGGAGCCGGTATGTGAGGTATGCGAGTCTGCATGTCCTCGTGGAGAAACTTGCGGCTTTTCAAATTTTAAAGACCTGACATCCGTGCGCGCAGCAACTGCCCGTAAGTTTTGATGCTTTTTAACGGTATGTAATGAGTGAGTAGGGATATTTGAGGCTAGAGACTCGCAATCTGGTGGGCGATTCCCATTTGTTTGATCCTTGGGTGTTCTTGATCCACCACGTTTTGACCACCGCCAGCCAGAGTCTCTTTTGTCTCCCCTCAAGGAATCGAAAATTTTTTGCTTCCTACTACGTCGTTCAGGATCTTGCGTAGAATCAGTTTGTGATGTTCGGGTGGACCAGAATGATCTGATAGAAGACGAAGATGAAAGTCGAGGCATATAGCTACTTATGCTGGATGCTCGGCTGGAACGGACAGTCGTTGGCGGCGGCTTGGTTAATTTCCGCCCCCTTTTTCTAGTAGCATTACGTTCATGCTTATCTGCTTCGGCTGTTAACCTCTTCTCCGGCTGCTTCTTTTCTGATTTTAGTTTCTGTTCCGATTCTCTTTGTTCCCTTTCAGCTTCGATTTTCAGCTTCCTGTCCAGTTCTTTCTGTTCCCTCTCAGCATCGATTTTCAACCTTTTCTCTAGTTCTTTCTGTTCCCTTTCTTGTCGTTTCAAGTCCTTCTTCTGCCTCTTTTTCTCAGCAGCACGAGACCACGAAGGAGAAACACATATCTCAGAACTGATTGAACGTTGATCATCAGGTCGAACTTCATCTCGATTTGTATCCTGTTTTTGCGTTGGTTTTGGTTGAGAGTCAATGACCGCTTGAGCATCCTCATCATTCTCCTGATACTTCTCTGCATGCTCCTCTGCAGTATGTTCCGTTTGAGGCAAGGTTTGCTCAACATATCTATTAGTGCTTGGGTCTCTATACTTAGAACTAGGGGTTCTAGAAACCGAGCGAGGAGATATGGAGCGATTCTGAAAGTGAGAGACTATGCCAGAGAACTCCGTAGATGCTTGCATATTCTTTTTTGAGACCGGGTTTAGCATATTTCTTTTCCCTTCTTTCTTTCTCGGTTGTGGAATTTTCTCACCTGAAAATCGGCTTTACCCGAAGTAAGCTCATTTGGAAACATTCTTGCCTCTAGAGACATGATGAAAATTGTCAACTTCGGACACTATCAGTTGTGCATTTTCTTTGCCTGAGTAGGAATATCAAGTATATTCTTGGTGGTGATTTTTTTTGGAATCCCCACAGACAACCTTGCTATATTAATGGACAGCTATGCAGGTTCTAGTCAGGCACACAGAAGGGAGAGCAGTAGATGAAATGAAGGTTTGACAATTCAGCCAGGAGATGGGTACTGGATCAACAGTAAACAAAAACAATAAGGGTATGACGAGGACAATTAAATGGCGAGACGACTAAGCGAAGGACTGTGTATCCTAGGATACAGTAGAACTGAAGAAAGGAAAAGAAAAGAAAAAAAAAATCACAAAACAGATGCAGAGCAGGAAAATAATAACTATGTGGAGTAGGTAGATGCAATCAACAAGAAGCCGTCAATGATGCAAAATGATACTGGATAGCCATCAGCTGCATGCAAGGCTTAAAAAATCACAGCATCTAAACAGATCAGGCAAATTATGGGGTTAACAATGATACTATTAAACCCAGTAATTGTAGAATGGACCAGGTGGCGAAGATACAGGAGGAGCAACTAATGCTTGAACTACTGGGGAAAAAAAATTGGGAAATAACTGGCGGCGCTTGCAGTTAATCAATCAATCTGAACATGTCGTAACAAAAAGCATCATTATGTCAAGGCTTGCAAGATGCCTTCAATGTCAAGCAAGACAATGCATGCTCACATCAAAACCCCAGTTAGATATGTCCAGTGTAGAGAAGAGAGAGAGAGAGAGATAGATGGTGGGCGGGCGACTTCCTGGCTTGCCTTCAGGTAGCAAGCAGCTGTGTGGGTATATAGAATATAATCTCGGGTATCAAGGGAAATAAAAATAAATAAAAGGGAATAGAATAGAAATAACAAAGAAAAAAAAAGAGCAACAGAAAGAAGATGTGTAAGGGAATGGGGGACAAGAAGAAGAGTCCCAGCAGCTAGTGAAGTTTACTTTTTGGGTTCTTCAAAGAGCAGAGCAATATAGAGGAGTGAGTGAGGGTATTTTCAGAATTCTGGAGTGGAATAAAAATAGCCAAAATTAGTTAATAAATATAAATGAATGATGGTTTTACTCATAAGTTAATCGTTTTATCAGTCTTTCTTTTTTTGTTCTTTTTTCTTTTCTTCTTCTTCTTCAGTTTTGCGCTGTGTAACAGATCAAATTCACTGAACGAGTTATCGGTCAAGCTCGGCTTTTATTAGTTAATTGTTTGCTGTTGGCTGGCTTCAGTTTTTTATTTTTACAGTTGGCGTGTTGGCGGGGGGTGAGACACTCCATCAGTATCAATCCATTCGCCTCCCGAAGCTAGTTGGCCCAACTTAACTACGGAGTAGATGGCTAAATAACGCTAATCAATGGCGAGTCCCATCATGCATCTCCATCCGATCCGATTCACAGCCAGCCATTTCATTTTTCATCTCATTTTTCATTCCATTCAAGTTCAAACAAGAAGAACTTCTTCCCTTTCAACCCAAGTGAGACATGTTGTTTTATAGACAGGTCAGGTGATCCTCCGCCACTCATGTTGTTAGTCAGCCCTACACCCCTCACTGCCCTAAATGCTTAGTCATTTAGTGGTCATGTGGTTAGTTAACCCTCTTTTCCCTCCATTTCCAGCCTAACTCAACTCAGTTCAACTCAGATATCACCATTAGTTAATTAATTATTCGGAATACATAATTATCCATTATTATTATCTCTCTCTCTCGATCCAATGGACAGTCCGTGCCTCGGAGAAATCTTGCTCCCTAACTAGCATTTGTTGGCCCCTGCTGACCCGAAGAGCTCTGCTCCACTCGTTATCCCCACCAGCTACGGAGTATTAACTCTAACTACGGAGTAGACTCTGCCGTCATTGTGAACTGAACTGAGTACTCCGTACTATACGGACAATGAAAGGAACAAATTAAACACGCTTGCTAAATAAAACTTAAACCCTCTTTCCTTAAGGATAATACCTTTTCACAATCTTCTGAAATGCTTTGTCATGCAGAAGCTCGGTCGCGGTCAGACGGTCCTCTGGTACCTGGATAAACACTTTTGATACTATATCTGCAAGTTCATCCGAACTTATCTCTGGTCGAAGCTGCTTAATTAAAGCTTGGAGCGAGTATTCAGGCTTTAAGGGCCTATTCTGATCATACAATGATTCATCAAATGTTGCTCTGAAAATTTGGCGTTGCTCCGTCCACCCCTCCCACTCTTCTGGGAATGGCCCTATTGCATCGACTATTTTAGTCACAAAACCCGACCCCCGCCAGACCTAAAGGGATCATCTCCAAGTAGCAGAAGTGAAAATAGGCACATGTAACTCCACATATCACTAGGACAGCCGAATGGTAGTCCATGAAAACGTTTATGGGGAACAGTAAGTATAACATGGCCTCCCCACGGGCGCTCCGATCTAGATTTAGTTGCTAGGCCGAAATCACCAAGGTAGATTTTGTCTGTCTTGATGAAATTCCTTGGGAAATGAAGTGGCTTTACAAAATCTGCATCCTTCCAGCACTGAAATATAAATTTCTTAGGACGCCCAAAGTATTGATATTTAGTAGCCGTATCAGTAGCATCAAATGGCTTGAGTCCCCACATCACATTCCCTGGGGCAACGTCTAGGTATAGATTATCGTCAGTAAAATTTTTTTAAATAAGGCGTTCACCAGCGGTGGGCTTACCGTTGTGGACGTTACCAGCGTTATGCAGGCATTCTAATGCCTGTAATAGCTGTAATGCGGCACACATGCGTGCTGCCATAGGCATATCCTTTACCGGGTAGTCAACAGAGTCGAGCCTGGGGCCAACCATCGGAAAGACAAAAATATCATGACGATTTTCGTCTATTCCGGGGACAGAAAATATATCCTGACTGACAAGAAAATGAGATGTATCCTTGAGAGATGGAAGAACTTTAGTTTGCATATACATTTCGTTATCCATCAACTTCTCTAGGCCAGCCCTCATCACTTTAAGCGCAACAGTTTTTTTAGAATGGATGTCAGAAGCCATCCAAACGGTAGAAAAACCTCACCAGCCGAGCCTATGCTCTATCCTATATCTCTCGCCCATAAGCTCAGCGATAGAAACGGGATAAAAATCATAGGCGGGACTAGATGGGTTGGAATACTTTGCCCAGCTTTCGCAATGTTCTTCAATATCATCCATAGCCTCATCTGTGTCCACGTTGTCCCCGTAGCCGAGCTCGAGCACCTCGTGCTTTAGAGTTGGTGTGGTAGGCATTGCTGTTATAGTTGCGATGGAGTGAACTGAGTTGAATACAGATTCAGAGTCTAGGCGGCTGTGTTGTGTTTTGTATCGAGTTCAAATCAGCTCACTGAGTTGCTTTGGCGCCCAGCAGTAACTCTGTTAACTAGTTATTTTTGGACGACAACTAGAAGATCGTGACCTTAGAAGCCTCAAGCTCCTGTAACTACCTAGGTACCTAGGTAGTTAATATATTCAGTTCACAAACCGAAAAAATTGACTAAGAAGGCCATTCTTACCATCTTCCAACGCTAAATCGTTGGTAACCGTCTCCTTTGTTTGCCAACTGCAACCCAGCCTGACCGTACTTCCAGATTGTGCTTCCTACGAGTGGCGCTTCCTACACATGCTAGTTAGTTAGTTAACTAATGACCCTTCTTACAATCCTTTCCCGTTACTGTTCCTACACTTAACTTTAATAAATTCTCCCTAAGGTCATCCCATTTAGTAATTTAAACTCAGGTTCGAGTTTAGCAGCTAGAGTACGTACCAGCAAGCAGGAGGCCCCACACCAACGATCCAATTAACTATCACCAAGGCCCGGAAATTTTTTCTATGCTCCTGTTGAGGAACTAGATGATCCAATTTGTTTTATTAAGGCACGAAATTAACCCTAGCAAAACGGTGCCTTTTGACGCGCCAAACGGTTTCCTTTCGGCCGGCCAGCTCTTTGTTCATAGAGCACGAGGGCTTTTGAGAACAAGAAAGTGAACATCTGACGGACGTACAGTTGTGACCATCCACTAGTTATAGTTTAATTAAGGGAGGAAGGAGTAAGGATTGCCGTAAGTAGGGGGCAGAATGACCTCCTGAGTACTAATTATCATCCACTGTCATTTGAAAATATGAAGAATTCACAAACTTTTCCCCTCTCTCCTCCAACTAGATGTCATGAACTGAAAGGAGAAATAAAACACGGGGCAAGCAAGTCTCTCGAACAAACCATCACGATATCCATCTTAATGATGGAACAAGCGAATACTCTGCTCCACGAAAGTAATCCCCAATTTCTCCGCGGTTTCAAACACCGGTCCATCATTTTGACTGCCACTCGGGGCAGCAATGTATTTAACACCTGATCTTGCCGCACGGAAGACATTGTCGATAAATGGAAACTGGGAAATGAAAGGTTAGTATAGATTTATAAAATATAGTCTTGACTGGATTCAAAAGGAGACCTACGAATGCATCCGATGAGACGGCCACATCTTCCAACTGTTTTAACCATCCATCCCGCTCCTCTGGTGTAAAGTTTGCTGGAACCTCCTCGAACACGCGCTCGTAATCAGCCTTCTCGACTTCGCTTCGTGGGGTTTGTCCCGAGCAAAGCATATCAATTGCATTGCTCTTATCTGCTCGCTTCACACCCGCCTTCCAGCGAATATTAAGAACCCGGTCGTGGAATCGCATCCACCAGTTGTCCGCCTTGTCACCAGCGAGACGGGTGCAATGGATTCGGCTTTGTTGTCCAGCACCCAACCCAACGACTTGACCATTCGCCGCATAGCAGACGGAGTTTGATTGCGTATACTTCAAGGCGATCGTAGCGACTGTGAGGTCGCGAAGCGCCGATTCTGGAAGCTTGCTAAGACCCTTTGGTGTAACTATGGTGTTGAAGGTATTGTTAGGAGTGATTTTAGCGTCATTTCGGCGTTGGCTGAGTTCAACCCCGTACACTGATCTAGATTCTTGCTCTGGTGGGGTGTAATTCTCATCCATCTGGAGAACCAGATATTTACCTCCCTTTTTCTTGGAAAGTAACTCGAGGGCTTCTGGTGTGTAACCGGGGGCAATCACACCATCCGATACCTCACGGGAGATGATCTTTGCAGTTGGAATGTCAACAATGTCGGACAGTGCAATCACGTCCCCGAAGCTAGACATACGATCGGCACCCCTAGCACGAGCATACGCTTGAGCAAGTCCCGAATTTTCAAGGCCTGCAATGTCATCAACCATATAAACTTTTCTCTCCTTCTCGTTCAATGGGAGGCCAATAGCTGCACCAGCAGGTGAGACATGCTTGAAACTCGCCGCCGCTGGTAACCCGAGAGCTTCCTTCAGCTCTTTCACAAGTGGCCACGCGTTAAGACAGTCGAGAAGGTTGATATATCCAGGTGCTCCATTCAGGACCTTGAATGGGAGCTTCCCGCCCTCAACATACGCCGCAGCAGGCTTCTGATGTGGGTTGGCGCCGTATCGGAGTGGGAGATAGCTCACGCCCTCGCCAGCATATTGTTTTCTAAAGAATCCAGATATCGCTTCATCGTAGTCTGCTGTATGCTCAAATGCCTTTAAAGCGTATAACTTCCTAGACGCTTCAGAGACCTCGCCGGCCTCCAATTCTTTCAGGAAATTTGCGTAATCGCTCGGGTCGCTCAGAATTGTGACTCGAGCATGGTTCTTAGCCGCAGCACGGAGTAGAGTAACTCCACCGATATCAATCTCCTCCACAGCCTCTTCGATGGAAACATTGGCCTTTGCAACTGTATCTTTGAACGGATACAAATTGCACACGACGTAGTCAATCTTAACGATGTTCTGATTCGCGAGATCCTGCTCATCGGATTCGATATTTCGTGCGAGGATACCTCCGTGAACGGCTGGATGCAGGGTCTTGACACGGCCTCCGAGCATTTCCGGTGCCTTGGTTATGGCCGAGACATCTCTATTTATTCCCACATGACGGTGGTTAGCGAATGAAATGGCTTCCTCTCATACTCAATTGGGCGGATAAACACACTCGACAGGAAATCCAGCTTCTCTAATAATACGTGCGGTTCCTCCAGATGCAATGATACGGACATTATTCCCTACCAAACCTTTAACAAGGTCGAGAAGACCTGTCTTGTCATAAACAGACAGAATTGCTAGATGGAGAGTTGCGATTGATTAGACACCTCACGAAGAGGAAGCGAGAGTCAATTAGCACACTTACCAGTTTTTTGCGTAGCCATTGTGAGGAATGGATATGGGCAGCCAATCTTCTCTCTTTACAGCAGTGTTGTGTTCGGAGGCGTCCCACAAAATAAAAGCGATTGAAGTAAATATGAGTTGGTTAATTAATCAACCGCCACTATTGCCCCTCGCTGACTGGAAAAAGAAAGTTCAACGCTAAAAGCTAATTAGTTAGCGTCTTCTCCTACACTGGGGATTCTTGACATGATCTTGGTTGCATTAGTTATGAAAAATCTTCGCCCTGCAAACATTACAACCCCTACACACCATTCGAATAGAAGAATAACCGGATCTAAAGGATCTTTGAGGTTATTGACATACAAAAACCAAATTATGGAATACTTACTCTCCTCCCTTCTCCCAACGATCTGAAGAAGGCTGCTAGGGTTATCTTCTTATGCTCTCCTAGCTGAGAAGTACGGCTGCAATATATATCTATAGACTACAGACTCTCTCCCGCAGGACGCATAAAAAAGAAAAGTTCAGGTATAAAAATCGACAGGAATTCAGGTAATTGAAATGAGTTGTTTCGAGTTCCTAAAAAGTTGAGGCGCGCGACGGATGAATCCGGGTGTCTGTAGCATAGTTATATCCAGGTACCCAAAGGTAATTTGGCTAAAAATAGAACTCGGAATCATCACTATCAGTTTCACATCGATCTGGTTTCCCTTGTTCCTCTTGTTCATCCATATCCTCGTTGCATAACCTATCAGCATATTCATTTTTCTCCCGTGGAATCCAGATATATTCTATATCCCCCCTTCCAACCTGTCGTAGTGTATTGTCAAGGTCCCAAGCCTCTTCAAGAAGGTCTCGATTTGCAACCTCTTTGCCTGCACTATTGGTCCACCCATTGTTTTCCCATTTGTCCACCCATGTTGTCATACAGCCAACTACGTATCGAGAATCTGAATAGATTTTAACGTCTAGACGCGGCTTCGAGTTCAGCTCATCATATTTCTCCGAGGCCTTCTCTAGTGCAAGTATGATAGCAGTGATTTCGGCTCGCTGATTCGTGGGCCGGGGGTTGGAGGGTAAGGACAGTTGCCAACCACGATACTTGCCATACCGGTTCTTAATGGCGGCAGCGGCAGCACCTATAGCTCCTGGTTGTCCATTCCGTCTACAGCCACCATCGGTATAGATTTCCATGTAATAAACCATGTTGCCCAGGCAGCTTATAGTCAACGAGGATGGGATTGCTCGGTATTCTATTGCCTAGAGGCTCTAGTATCTGGAGTCATATTAATAAGAGGAAAATATGCTAACCAGGCATTATAAGCAACCTATATACAGCTTAGGTCTTACCTTCTTGAAGGAATGTACGCCACAAATCGTTGGATTTCGTTAATGTTGTAGCTTCTCTTTCTGGTTTTGTCCCGGCCGGTTAGAGAAGCTCGATACTTTAGCAACTAGGGCATGAATGAATGAGTTCCAGCTGGTATATCAACTTAAAAGATGTACGAAGTAGCTGAGGATAGTCATAAATACAGAAATAGAGCGGTGAGGATTGGGACAAAGGAGAAGGGATGAACAAAGCCGAGCAAGACTAGAGAGTAATATCACGAGACCTGAAGGGGGAATCTGCAGCTCAACGCGAGTTTAATTGGTTAATAGTTATTAACTTGGGTACTCCATATATTATCTATAAATCCCCTCCAAGACCCGACACATACCTCTCCTAATTGGGAGGAGGCCATATATCACAAACTGTATCTTTCTATTCTATTCTTCGGTTTCTCTTCGTTCATCATACTCGATATTATATTTACATAGTGCTGTTCAACAATTCACTTAGTTAGTATGACTTTATCTCTAAGAAGGGGTGAGCTGTCATTCTTCTTTCATAAGTTAAGAAAGAGTTTCAAGACTTGGAGGTGGTAGAGTCTTAGTCATCCAACATCTTCTCCTCATCCTTCAGTAACTACCTTAACTAGTTAACTAAATCATCAACATCAACACGGTTTTGTTCCCGTGCATTTCCTTGGTCTTTTAAGTCCTCATGTTTATCCTCTTGTTTATAAACCTCCTTGCCCCTCGCGAGCTAGAACCTTTACACTCCGGCTCTTTATATTTGTCAGTTAGCAAATTTCTACCTTAAGGGTATGCAGGATAGCGCTTCTCTATGAGCCTGCGGAGTAGCTATAATCTATCAATGTTACACTTTTGCCACTGCACCAAAAGGTCAACCTTAGGAACAGGGTAGAATGTAAAATAATATATCTACTCCGTACAGACCCCACACCAGCTGAAAATATCTTGTGTTTTTATGTGCAATCCAATGAATGCACTGGGCTACCACACTTCGCTAATTCTATTATGCGCCAAGTAGGAGTATGACCTGGCTGTCCTCCTCCGTATTGACATGGTCCATGTTATTTAACTAGCCCCAGAGGCCATCGATCTTGCCTTATAACCAGATGCTGCTTTCCCTTCGCTAGCCTGCTAAAAATTGACATCTTTCGTGTTGAACTGATATCATTGCGGAACTAAAAACCTCATTCTTTCTACCAGAATGCCTGGGCTGGATCTATGTTTACTCTCGCTGGATGGCGGGGGGATCCGCGGGTTGTCAACCTTATTAATCTTGAAAGCGTTGATGGAATATATTGCCTCCAAAGAAGATCTTCCATATCCTCCAAAGCCATGCGAATACTTTGACTTAATAGGCGGTACTAGCACCGGCGGGTTAGAACACACACATATATACACGTAGCCGATTACATGGATGGCAGCTAATTAGGACCTTTCTCCTTGCAGAATTTTAGCAATTATGCTTGGCCGGTTGAAGATGAGTATTGACGACTGCATCACGACGTACATCGAAATGTCCGATAAGATCTTTACAAAGAAACATAAACTTGTCAATTTAAGGAGCGGAGAGATACAAGGGAGATTCGACACAGTTGCGTTAGAGGAGTGTATGAAGGAAGTGATTAAAAAATGTGGTCTAAAGGAGGATTCGCTCTTGTTGGATGACCAACATGCACCGTGCAAAGTGTGAGACACCCACTCTATAACAATGAAGTCCCCTTTAATTAACAATGATTAGTTTTGTTTGTGCCACAAGTAAAAATACGTCTGGAATAGTTTACCTTAGAAGCTATCGCAGCACCTACAGTCCGAATACAAGACGCTCGACCAAAATATGGGAAGCAGCAAGAGCTACATCAGCAGCTTCCTCATTCTTCGATCCGATCAGTATCTCTTTTGATGGACTCAGAGAAGACTTTGTCGACGGTGCCACGGGTGCCAACAATCCTATACAAGAAGTTTGGGGCGAGGCATCTGAGATTTGGGATTTCGAGACCCTCAAATATAACCTTAACTGTCTTGTTTCAATTGGTACTGGTATATCTTCGATAGAGCCATTTAAAACTGGACTTCTTGAAATTGGACAGACCCTTGCTCGTATATCAACGGCAACAGAAGAAACGGCCGAATCATTCAAGAGAGCACATCCAGATATTGATAGCTCTGGTCGTTACTTTCGATTCAATGTTTCTAATGGTCTTCAAGAGATTGGACTTGAGGATGCGTCACAGAAAGACCAAATAGGTGCAGTGACTCGAAAGTACATGGAGTCCCGAGATACAATCAAACTGATGCAAAGTTGTGTTTCTTTCATGTCTGAGAAAGAAAGTGCGTTTGTCTACTCATAGTGTATCTCTCCTAAAACTCATAACTTAGGATACGATCTTAACTATGAAACATCATTTTAGATACCCGATCTCTCATATGGGCAAACAGATCCTGGCAACTACAAAAATACAACTCTAGAACTGGTGAGTAGCTAGATGGCTAAGTACCTATCTAATGATTCAATATTAAGTACAAATTTCTTAGACGAACAACGGCTTCTGGATAATATTTCGCTCTACAATCATGTTGCTACTCACCGTAGGCTCATACATAAACGACTTCGAGGTACTACAGAATGGTTCCTTCAGCATCCAGATTTCGTTAAGTGGTTTGCTGGGGATGGACCCCCATGCTTATGGTGCTCTGGGAAAAGTAAGCAAGTTAGTCTATCATTTCATCATCATCATAGTTGTTAATCTGTCAATTAGTTGGATCCGGCAAGACTATAATAGCGTCAGTGACATCTGTCTTTTTGGGACTTTCCTGGTAGTTGTCTAACAACTACTATAGAACATCAGTCGTAGAAGCTGCAATACGCCGTTCAACCCACTCTGGTAAAGCTGCAGCGGTATTTTACTACTGTGAGAGTGACTGCCGTAATGCACTTTCCAGTTCCGACATACTCTCTAGCTTCATTAAGCAACTGCTTCTATTTCTTCGCATAATATGCAAGCCATGGCCTCTTAGACTTATGGAAACGATTCAAAAATTCTTTGGAATAGAACGGTTGGATCCTATGTATTCCGACCTGGAAGACACATTCAACCTTTTAGTTGACTTCATACCAGGTTCCACATTCGTACTCGATGGACTAGATGCTGTGAAAGAAAAAGAAGCTACAATGATTTTACGGACTCTCAAACGAGTTTTTATTACCACGGAGGGGAATTTTTCACAGATTCTAATATTGAGCAGACCACACATCGGGCCTTTAGATGTCGCTCGGCTTATGACCGGCGCCTTGCAGATATCAACATCTGGAAACGTTTTAGACGATATCAGAGTTTACATTCGCGAAACAATAAATGATAAATTAACTTACCGTCATGAACTTCCAGGTGGCCAAGTGATCTTGGAAGAATTGAAGGAGAGGCTAATTAGGGAGTCATCCGGAATGTGAGTATATGTTATCATGAAAACTCGGGCACGAGATTTAATTTCCTTTCATTCCAGGCCACTGCGCTAACCATGCACTAAGGTTTCTATGGGTTTTCCTACAGTTGGAGGTTCTCTGGGAGACATGCCACACAGTAGAAGGTGTAAAGTCTGCATTGGCTGCACTACCAAAAGGCCTAGAAGAAACCTACGAACGTTGTTTTCAAAGAATTAATTTCCAGGGCAGTTGTGCTCTAAAAGCGCTCCATTGGGTTAGCTTTGCAGTATCACCACTTCATTTCGAGGCATTAGGAGAGGCTGCTGCTTTCGGGTTGGACGATAAAAGGTGGAATGCCAACAAAATACCCCCTTCGAGATTCGTGACCAGCAGTTGTGCCAACCTCTTGGTTATAGACCCAGCTGATCAGTGTGTCCGTTTTGTACACCCTTCTGTCAAACAATACCTCGAAAAGGCTCAACTCGAAGGTTATCCATCTAGCCCGGAGGATGGTGATAGCCAATGTGGGGAGCTTTGCATCAACTACCTGAGTTTCTCGGATTTTCACCTCGGGCTTCAAAAGTTCTCAAATATACCCATGGTTGTACCAGTACCACCACCAAAAAACATAATCAACACTGTTCTCCAGGAGCTGCGCCTCAAAAAATTTTCGTTGCCCTACCGAAACTCGAGGAAGCATCGGACAACCCACAAAGTCCATATACAGAGGACATTCTCGCCGAGCCCGAATCTGAATCAATATAGATTTCTCAGTTACGCTGCTGCAAGCTGGGCTTTGCATACGAAAAGAATAAGCAATAAATCAATTGTTTGGCATCAATTTCAACAGATTGCATTGTGTTTTGATGAGACCTGGAACTTTCAACCATGGGCACCTGGTGGCTCCTCTGACAGGTCAATATTACATTCACTTTTTGGATGGGCGGTTGTTGAACGGCATTTACCGCTGTTATCACTTGCTCTCAATGTGGATGGTATCGAAGATGTGTGCAATCTTCCGTTGATAGATAAAAATATTCCAGGGCTACATGTGGCCTCGAGGCTCGGATTTAAAGATGTGGTTGAGGCATTGCTACCCATGTGCGATATAGACGCATTGGATATTTTCGATAGTAGTGCAATCTACTATGCATCTCAAATGGGACATGATGACATTGTGAAACTACTAATCGATAATGGTGCATCAGCAGACTCAAAAAAATTTCAGACATTACCCATTTATGTATCGATCCAAAACGGACATGAGGCAGTCGTTCGTTTACTTTTTGATCGCGCTCGTTCAAGGAGTATATATCTATATGGGGAAACACCACTTCACATTGCAGCTCGCTTTGGACAAGAGGCAGTTATAAGGGTACTTCTTACCGAAAACGCTAATATAGACATAGAAGATCTTTTCGATGAAACTCCTCTTCAGGAGGCTATCAAATCTAATCAAGAGGGTGCTGCCAGGCTACTTATTGCGGAAGGGGCTAATATAGAGGCAATGGATGAAAAGAGTCAAACACCACTAATGATGGCTGTGGTACGGGGACAAGAAGATATCATAAACCTACTTATTGCGGAAGGGGCTAATATAGAGGCAATGGATAGAGAGGGTCAAACACCACTAATGATAGCTGTGGAAAAGGGACAAGAGGATATAATAAGCCTACTTATTGCGGAAGGGGCTAATAAAGAGGCAAGAGATAGAGAGGGTCAAACACCACTAATGAGGGCTGTGGTACGGGGACAAGAGGATATAATAAGGCTACTTTTAAGAGAAGGGGCTAATATGGATGACTTTAGTAGAAGCCTTCTATCAGACGTTTCGGAGGAAGAGGATTAGGCCACCTTGGCAGTTTTCTACTCCGTACTGTAAGTGGCCGATACCTTCTAAGAACAGCGATAGAATATGGACAAGAGGATACAATTGTTACTATGGGAGGCTTCGCCTTCTACTATGAAGGTTAGTTTCATAAGTCTTTAGGCTGTAGAAAAATACTTAGCATATAATAATATATTTAGTTTATCTATACTATTAGAATTTAGTATTTTACTGTGAGGCCTGCTTAACCACTAACTAGTTATAACTACCCTTGACACCTTTTTGACATCATAGGACAGGGATAAGGACAGACTGGTCGGTTGCCTCCCCAACTAACTTCTGCTAACTGCTTCCGATCTCTCAGCAAACCAAGTGTTTGAATACTACTCCACAGTTAAAATCTTCCAATCTATGCTACCTTTTCTTTCGCATTTAACGCCCTCCATTCCTCCACCAGCCCACAGTAATCCCCCGGGATATACGGCTTGAAACACTCGGCCCACCATGATCCTTTCCGGTGCGATTTTAGCCCAAGGTCTCCCAACAACAGGTCCATATGCGGAAGTATATCCAAGATATAATCCGGAGTGCCCTTGCTCCCATAAGGATATCTCCATTTGCAGAATTGATTATGAAGTGCCGTTTCCCATTCGAGTGTCTCCTTTTCTGACGCCGATAAGTTTTTTGAAATAGGCAGTTGGCCTGTTAGATATGCAGTCAGCCACAGAGCTTGCACTTGGGCATTGATGGGGCTGTAAAATACAGCCGCGATGCCTGCAAATCCAATATTGTGCTCCATTGTCAATCTCGGTGGAACCATGAAGCGGTAAAGCATGACACGTTTTGGATTCAACCGATCGACATCAGAGTCGACACCAGCCTTATTAAGTCCTGCTGTGATCGGAGTTCTTGCAGTTGGTGGTTTCTGTAGGAATGGGTATCTCCTTAGAACTTCTTCATCGGCACGCGCAGTCAATATCTCAGACTCGGCCGTTTTAGACACAATGCCTATTTCTGCCTCAATTCCTTCTGGGAGGAACCGCATGGATGGAAGCCCTTTCCAGCCAGTAGAACAAACCAAAAAGTCACACTCAATGGATTGCCCGTTTGCAAGAACGACGCTGTGCTGGGCAAGATGGCTTACATCCGAAATATAGACTTTGATCTTTCCCTGTCGGACGAACTCGAAAATATCTCCTGGGTGATTGAGGACACTGAGGCTGTTCGCCGACCAAAAGACATCAATCCATGGCTTTAGCTTCTGGGTGTCTGGGTGCCGATCGTAACCAGCAAGCCGAACCAGATAGTTGGCGAAAAAAATCCAAAATAGACTAACCATCCATCTACCAATCCGCGTGCCATGGAGAAACCACCTAACGGTTTGGAATCGATGTGCATCCCCCCATACACAAGGACTCATCCATGAGCACGCCCGGGTTGATACCAGTTCTTCTATATTTTTTTTCAGCGCCACTTTACTTGGTACCATCCAGGCTGCTCCTTGTCCAGAACCTCGAATAATCCAAGAGACTTCCACGCCCTTTGAAGCCGCCAGATGAGCAACATCATATGCAGATTTTCCTCCACCCAGAATAGCTATTCTTTGGCTATTCTGAATTTTCTTTTCCCACGTCTTCAAATACTTGCTATGGATCACGTTTATTTCTGAATCTTCGGCACCTCTCAATTTGGGAATAGCCGGCGCGGATGTGACGCCGGTAGCTATCACCAATTTAGAGGTGAAAATCTGACAGCCTGGGTGATCATCTGTGTCGTAATGGATAGCCCAACCCTTTTTACCAGATTTTTCGATGGTAGTCACTGTTGATTTGAACCGAATTCTTGGGTGAACATGGTATTCATCACTATATGCTCTGAGATACCGATGGACCACGTTTCCTGGGATATGCTGGCCTTTTTTCACTCCATACTTTGCACCGTCCATAGGGAAATCGCCGTACTCATATGAGCCAAATTCGTTATTCATTCGAAGGCCTGAATACAGTCGCTCTTCCGCCCATACTCCGCCGACTGATTCTTGTGATTCGAGTACCACAAGATTTACGGTAGGATTCAATTGGAGATAAGTTTTGGCCATTGCCAAACCGTAGACCCCTTTGCTGCTGTTAACTAAAAAGAAGAAGCTCTTTATACCACAGGATCTGTTATGCTCACCAGCTCCGATGATAACTAAATCGAAATTCTCAGTGCTCTCCATCTTGCCCTTCGGTTAATTTTGTGCTGGCGACAAAAGTGTTCAACGGTTTAGTAGAAGATGCTCACTACGTCCTAAGTTCTACGGGCGATTGTCTACTTTAATATATATACTCCAAGCAACCATGCCAGCGCTCGGCATAAGTCCAGCTGTAATCTGTGTAGCACACTCCTCCCATATCGGATATATTAATGTAACACAGGATATACTATTAGTGTAATGTGAGTTACCGATACTGGTTGGCTAGTGAGCTGCCGCTTGTTAGAACAGCTATCGGCCTAATCGATCGGGCTTTTCGTATTCGTTCGTTCGTTCGATTCGTTCGTTCGCCGATTCGCGTTTGCTCATTCCACATTCGCACGTTCACCCAATATATGAGACCTGATAGTTATAGCTATTAGCGCCGGCTCATTGAACGGCTATTGAATGGAAACAGCCAACCTACTGACCCCTAATAACCGTTCTCAAACTATGTTTGTTCTTCCAATTTCCTCAGGTTTCAGTGAACTCTGGATGTTACTGGATATATTGAATCTTCCAGCAACCAGGAAAGTCTATAAATTGAACCCATTCACACCTGTTTTCTTAGTGATTTAGATAGTCAATCAATTTTATCCGTTCTCTATGAGATAAGCAGTTTTCGCTCCGATGAAATGTTTAGTAATTAATAGTTACGGAACCTCCAATACTAACAGTTAGTTAACTGGCATTTTTGGTTGTATTTCTTGCTCGGCCCATGGTTGGTTCCGAGCCTCACTCAGCCCCAATGTTGGATACAGCCAAACTAAATTTAATAATATTTTTGTTATAAAACCAGGGTTTACTTTGGATTTTTAGTCAAGAGCTGAATATTTTTCCTCCATTTCCCTTTTTCAAGACCTAGACTTACTTACACCCAGCGAAACAGGATGGGAAACTGTTGCTCACAAGGGGGATCTCACCGCGAATCAGACGCGGCTCCAACTAGGCCAATCCATCATATGCAGCCAGAAGATAAGAAAAAGCCTATTCCTTCTGGAATGGAGAAGAACCGGGTAAACCAGCATCGGACCAACCATCCAGAGCAAGCGGGAGCAAGTCATGCTGGACCCAGCCATCCGGACAAAGCAGGAGAAAGCCATGCCATGTCAAAAGAAGATATTTATCCATCAGACCAGAAGCACAGCGTCAACGGGAAGGGCGGACAGGATGGGGTACCGACAGACAATCCTCCTCCGTATCATAACTGGCAGGAAGCGGTCCCTGATACATCTATTCTTCCTCCTCCGCCAGTTCAAGCCTATCTATATTCAAACACAGGGAACGCATCTAGCGAACAGGCGGAACGTGCCCATGATTTCTGTGACAATACCCCCTTATGGACACCACATGAACCATCTAATTTGATTTATAACTGTGTGCGACAGGGTGACCTTCGGCCTGTTAGACCGCATGAGTACGAGGGGACCTTGGATCTAGTAGGGAATGGACGATGGAAAGGATGTACAACTACTCATAATGGAGACGCCATCCTCTTGACTAGCCTACCGTTGTTCTTTGCGATGAGGGATTCTCCAATGATGACCGAAGTACCGAATACTATATACTTTGAGGTGAAGCTACTGAACCTGTACGGCGGGACCCCAACACAGACTCCCGGGTTTTCTATCGGATATGCAGCACAGCCATATCCGACATGGAGGTCTCCTGGATGGGAGAGAGGGAGTGTAGGCGTATTTTCCGACGATGGATGTCGGTTTGTGAATGACTCGTGGGGTGGACGGGAGTTTACTACAGAGTTTAAAGTTGGGGAAACCGTCGGTCTGGGAATGACATTTGCATTGTCTCCAGAAGCGTCTAATAGTTATCATCCACCGGATGTGGCAGGCAACCCATCAGCCCCAATTACCGTTGACATTTTCTTCACGAGGAACGGTCAGAAGGTGGGGAATTGGAATTTGCATGAGGAAGTGGACGAGGATAGTGGCGGTGTAGAGGGACTTGAGGGCAACTTTGATTTGTATGGAGCGGTTGGCCTGTTTGGGGGCGTTGAGTTTGAAGTCTGTTTCGATCGTTCAGGCTGGTTATGGGTGCCTCCCTCTATCTAATTAATTAACTGACTTTTGCGAATCCCCGAAATAATCAAGAATCTTACATTGTATTATCTACCAAGTAAGCAATCAGCAAGGGGTGCATAAGGTAACCACGTAAGTGTCCACATTTTGTGCATGATCCCTTTTGGGGGCCGGTCTAGGGTGGGGTTACTGAGGCGACAGCAAGGAGGGATTGTTAACTCAGGATCGTTAGTTAACTTACTCTAACTAGTTTTTCGTTGCACAGCCACGAAGACGAGGGAGGAGAGGAAGAGGGGGAGGGAGGAGAGGAAGAGGGGGGAGGAGGAGATGGGGAGGATCAAGAATACCGACGGGCTGAGTTGGATTGATTTGAGTTGATCTGAGTTATTAAGTTCCTGTTGCGGCTCGTGAAGGAACGAAAAGGGAGGATAAGAATAATTGGATGCTGCATTGAATGAATACCTGATAAGCGCCCAACCGAGTCGAGTCGAGGCCAGCCCAGGTCAAGCTAGTTAAGAAGTCTGTCGTTAAACAAGCTAAAAAACAAATACGAGCTTATTCTGTAACCGGTCAAGACGAAATCATATAAACCAGCCCCTCTCCCACCATCATAAAGAAAGGAGAAAAAAAAAGTCCCCTCAAGATTCTCCCCCTCACAGCCTCTATATTCATTCTAGTTAAATTTCAATTCTCTGTTTGTTGTCGTCCAACTGAAAGAGTTACCTAGATAACATAACCTTCAGCCCCTCTCTGGGCCCTTAAACCTTCCCTCTCCCTCATCAACCACCCAGCGCTTACAGTCGCGATGGCTCATCCAGGCCCAGGGCAGAACCCTCATCCCCAAGGAGGGTTTTTCCCCCGTAAGTCACTCTCTTCTGGCTCCTAATTCCTTCAACTGAGGCCATTGTTCGCATGCTAACATACCTCTTCTAGCTCCAAACCAAGGTACGCCCAGACACATACACCGATCTAGATAACCCCCGGCCTTTCTATGAGAATGAACGTCCTAATATTTTGGCGCAGCATACCCTCCTCCTCCAAATCAAGGATTCCAACCGCCACAGCAACAAGGCTACAACTATCCTCCTCCACCTCAGGCGAATAATCCTCAATTCCCTCCACCTCCCGGTGCGCAAGCATCACCACCCCCTCCTCATGGCGTATCTCCTCCCCCCATGGCCCAAACACCACCCATCAATATGAATATGCCCATGAGTCCTCCCCCGCAAGGCCAGTTTGTAGGCGCTGCCCAGCCCTCATCGGCAGACGAAATTGGCACGTTCAACGGGGGCAGTTACAGGATTAGCCATCGGGATTCCAACACTATTCTCACAATCCAACTCGCAATGGGCTGTCCATTGACTGCTAAACCCGGTATGTTATGCCTCTCCACACGCACACACACACGCACGCACTATATCTCCATACATCTAACTTGTATTTTTCCAGGCGCAATGATTGCAATGGCCCCTACAGTGACCCTAAAGGGTTCAGTAAAATTCTCCATGAAGAAGATGCTTGTTGGTGGTGAAATGTCAACATCCACCTATACTGGACCTGGAGAACTCCTGTTAGCACCTTCAATGCTAGGTGATATCTCACTGCTCCACCTCAACGGTGCAGAGCAGTGGTCCGTCGGTAAGGATGCCTTCCTTGCATGCACCCAAGGGGTTATCAAGGACTACAAGAGCCAGGGATTAAGCAAGGCTTTCTTCTCTGGTGAGGGGTTGTTCGTATACAAGATCTCCGGCACCGGTATCCTTTTCATTGAAAGTTTCGGCGCAATCATCAAGAAAGATGTGAGTTACCCCGAACTCTCCCCCCCCCCCAACAATATGAACTGTGTTAGTTAACAGGGTTAAAACCAGCTACAAAATGGCGAGAAATATATCGTCGATAACGGTCATCTTGTTGCCTGGAACTGTAAGTATGTCATGGAGCGTGTTGCTTCAGGTGGCCTCATCTCAGGCATGAGCTCTGGAGAAGGGCTTGTCTGTAAATTCACTGGGCCTGGCACAGTATATCTGCAAACCAGGAATGCGGCTGCCTTTGCTGCCTGGGTGATGGGACATGCTGCTGCAGGCGGTGGTGCATAAACGAAAAAATTCCTAGTTATAATTCCGTTGTTTTGGATTTTTTTTTTCGAATTTTTTTAAGTGCATATCTATATCCAAGTTGGCTTCTAAATATATTATATGCTCTAATTTTCTATCATTTGAACGGATGCAACCATTGAGGCCAGGAATAAACTGGCAGTAGCAATAATCATACAGTCGAAAAGCTAAATGGGGTTTAAAAATGGGTATGCAGTGTTTCATATAAAGTCAGTCTATTTACTATTCCCTCTCTCCAGGGAATGCTTGTTGCATTCCCTGCTAGAAAAATTGAATGTAAAATGAACGGCTAATAGCAAACAAAAAAAAAGTAGGGATAGAGCATTTTAGGCAGGGTAATGAGAGCAAAAATTCAAATTATAAGGAAAAAAGAGAACCCATCCGAACCATTTTTTAGCGTCCCATACCATGTGTGCGTGAATATAGATAAAATTACTGCTTCTTGCGTCTTCCAACTTGGCCACGGAAACCGGTTTTAATGGCAGTGACACTTCGTCGACTTCCACACGAGTTGCATGTAACGAAGTATAAACGATTCTCTCCTTTGCTTAACTCGGTATCAGGGCTTCGGCATGTTTTGCAGGTGACATATTCGACTAGAAAATTGTTAGCCTACCGTAAAATAATTATGGGCAAAGAAATATATATATATAACTATATAATACATACCAATGTATCGTCGTAACACGTTTTCAATCTGTTTCTGCTGGAAGCGGCCCTTGATGACTAGTCTTCTGCTGCCGTCTACACTGCCGCTAGTTCCCAACTCGGCGAACAAAAATTGGGTGACATGGTCTTCGGATCGTTTCATTCGCTTGCAAATATCAGCAATATTTGCAAATATAGTTCGTCTGTTGCCTTCGCGCAAACATTGTGGTGGAATGACTTTGTATGATTTCGAGCCGCCAGCCAGTAGGTCTGGATGATGGCTATGGATAAGATTGAAGAAACGAGTCACTAGCAGTGGATAGCTGATAGCCTGCGTCGCATCGTGGGACCATATTCCAGTTCCGGCTTCAAGTTCCTGTATTATTTGCTCGGGTGAAAGTTCTTCTTCGGGGGCGGCATCTTCTCCCAATCCAGCCTGTGCAAGCTTGGCTTCGAAATCACCATCAGCGGCTTTCTTCGAAGACTTCTTCTTCTTCTTCTTAATTGTAGACGGGTCGAATTCGCCGTCCGCGATGGCAGCGGGGCTATCGGCGCCCTCTCCGGATTCAAGTTCTGAGTCTTTGGGCTTCTTAGACTTCTTCTTTTTCGAAAGACCCTTGAACATTTCAGTCATGGCGTCGACTTCATTGTCAGGCGACGCTGTTAACCGGGACGTTAGCAACTAATAGCAAATGCAGTAATACACGTAGAGTCCGGAAACAATTTCCACATACTGGCTGTATGCTTTTCAGCGGTTGTCTTATCATCAGCCGCATGATTTGCTTCGGTAATGGTGCCATGTTCATCCATGATTGTAGCACCTTCACTAAACGCAACCGACTTTCGATGTTTTTTCACGGGTATATCAACTTCCTACAAGGTCAGGATCTTGTTAGTTTTTTTTGCAGAGGTAACATGTTGGGGGGAGGGGGTTTCTAGCACGTACAACGCCGGCCATAACTTGCCAAATTATAAATTGTCTTGAGTTGCTGCGACGCCCTCTTCTGTCGGATCAAGTCGCGGAAATTGTTAAAAAGTCCAGTCAACGTATTGGCTAGAGTAATCGACGTAACGATCAAAGAGAAGTCGAACTTGCACAAGGGCTCAGGCGAGAGAATGTTGCCACAAGAACTTCCACTGAGTTTGTGACTAATCCGACCGTATCACATGACTGAGTTCTCTCGATTTCCTCCCCCATTTCCAGAACGGGAATTGTAGATTTCTCGCTTCATATAGCTACAGACATGGTTACCTATAGTTAATGGAATACATAACTAGTTAATGGAATGCTAGTTAGTGACAGGGCAATCTACTAAAAACTAACTAGCTAGTGTTTATATCAGTTCAATCTGCTCTCTGGTAACTATAAGTAACTAACGAAATTGTGCCTGAGTAACTGTCTTCCTGAGTCAGCACTATTAACTTAACTAGACCAACAAACAAACCGCATGGATGTATCTTCCCCATCTTTCGTTTATTCAAGGCTATTTATTACCTACTTCTGGCATCTTCTTAATTAATTATCAGGGACAGGATCAGGGCTAGGATTAGGATCAATCGAACCCCCCAATCATGACATCGTCCTTCACCAGCGCACATTCTCTTTCCGCATCCACGTTCTCGCTCACGCCGAGGGCAACATCACAATCAGATGACGATGACGATCTAGCCTCTCTTCCCTCCGGCTCGGATGCCTCCGACCAGGACCTATCGGTATGGAGCGACGAGGAATCGGACGCCGAAGCAGAGTGGAGAGAGAGCATGCAGCAACTGGAATTGCTTGTCAGCATGGTGATCATACCCTTCGTTGGCAAATTTCTCGGCAGGAAATGTGCTTATTGGGGTAAAAGCGTCCTCCTCCTTGGATCGATTCCAGCCTATAACTAATGACTTATGCGTTGGAAACACTAGGCTGGTCGAAAATGATGGGATGGAAATACCCAATTGGTACCTTTGCAAAGGGGGTGCAATTAGCTGGGAGCGCCAGAACAATCGTGTCACCTTCCTTGTGATCCCGTCGGTCCGTACCCTCCAATCTCAAATCTAGAAATACACGTTAACGATTTACGGCAGTTATCCTGATCCAGAACGAACCAGCGAACTGCCTACCGCGATGATATGAATCACAAAAACACCACAGCCAAACCATCTGCCCTCCCGACTTCTTCCGTGGGGTTTCTCGAGGTGGGTCTGATACCAATAGTCCGCGCAGGCGATTGGAGCCCCTACATGTGCTATGAATGCTACGAAGATTTAGTTTAGATACGGGAAGGTTTTATCCAGTCAAAAATATCTAGAAATTGGTCTAGCTCTAACGTTCGACCGTGCCCCCCGTTTTCAAGGAAGATGGAATCGTGGGATCATGTTAATGGGCGGTTGGACCTCTGAATGTTGAAGTTAGGCATAGGTATTTACTCTTGCATCATGTCACCTTATAGTAGTGCGTGCTTGTATCAGTAACGGATTGTGTGTGAATATAACTTTTTCCTCGGAATGTTGATCAATGTTGGCGAATTACTGAGTTTTGTCGGCGTAGGTATCGGTTGGGTTGTGTGATAGTTTTGCTTTCCTCCGGTGATAACCAGATATATTCTTTACTCAACAGTACCCCGGTTCTCAGGATCAATTGAATCCCTCAAGGCAACCTCGGCATTCTGGCGCTAGCTGGTGTGCCATATATAGTTATCAAGCGATCCTTGATTCCATCGGTAATATTTACTCAAGGACCCTCTATGCCGCTTCCCACCGTTTTCACGGATACTCGAATATAACGACGAAGATCGATCATGGCATAGTTTGAAATAAATAGACCTAGTGCTCACAGAAAGTTGCCCAAGCCGCCATCCTGACAGGATTCTCTTCTGCTGAAGTGTACCAAAATATCGCTGTTACAGGTATTGTTGTATATCTTGCTCTGTTTTCCATAATTAGCTCCGTCATTTTCGATGGCTAGGTCTGGAGATTTTTACCTCCAAGAGAAAGATCATTCATGCACAGTACAGTTAACTCTACACCGACCCCTTCGATTGCTAAGACAGCTGACTTAGCATGGAGCCCCATGTTTTGGTAATCCTTTCATGCAGCACAGGGAATGATATGATACCCAATAAGATCGGCGATGCATAATATCCCAAATATCACTTGGAATACCCACATATTAAATATTTATTAATGGATAGCTCGACGCACTCCATGTCAAGCCACTGGTGCAACATTCCAAGTGATCAGCAAAAGGCCGTCATGGCGATCCCCCTTGATCATTCCAACTATTCATTTCGACTCCAACTTCCTTTCCCTCGAACGTCGTGGTATGCATCGCTTTCCCGACGATGGTAAAATCGCCCTTGACCACCTCTTTGCTGGCGCTGCTGGTTGTCCAGTCGATTGCTGGGTACGTTCCCTTGGTTTCTAGCTTTCTTAAACTGTGCCCCAAACTATGAGCTCATCTCTCTTCTACAAGATAGCATCCTCCCAGAACATGGGGCCACCAATGGTTCAGCTCCAACACCACTCGATGATTACGATTATATCATAGTTGGATCTGGCCCGGGAGGAGCACCACTCGCTGCGCGGCTGGCAATAGCTGGTGATAAAGTACTTGTTATTGAAGCCGGTGGTGATGATGGCAATCTAGTTGAACAGGTTGTCCCAGGTCTGGCTTTACAGGCAACCGAACATCCATCTATGAGCTGGGACTTCTATGTCAATCACTACAACTCAACTCAGCGTCAAGCTCGAGACTCAAAAATGACTTGGAGGACCCCTTCTGGCGAATATGCATTTGGGAGCAATCCGCCCAAAGGATCCAAGCCATTAGGGATACTTTATCCCCGTGCAGGGACTCTAGGCGGGTGTGCAGGCCATAATAACATGATTACGGTTTACCCCTTTGACAGCGATTGGGCGAATATAGCGGAATTGACTGGAGATCCATCATGGAATCCAAGAAATATGAGAAAATATTTCGTGCGGCTAGAAAAATGCGGATATCTTCCTCGGGGGGCAACAGGGCATGGCTTTGATGGCTGGCTCGAAACCTCTCTTGTGGGTTTAGAACTGGCACTAGAGGATGTAAAACTTCTCACCGTGATTACCGCAGCGGCAACTTCGATCGGTAGGGGCATAGGAAAACTTATCACAACTCTGACTGGTCTTCTCAGTTTACTTGGACGAGATCTTAACAATGACCAACCTGGAAGGGATAGAGCGGAAGGGATCTTCAGGGTTCCTATGGCTGTCGGAAAGACCAGCCGTAGAAGTTCTCCACGAGAATTTTTACTAAATGTTGCGAATGCTGCCAACCCTGATGGGTCTCGAAAATACCATCTGGACATCAAACTCCACACGCTTGTAACGAAGATTCGTTTCGATACTGCTAGCGATGCTCCACGAGCCGTTGGTGTTGATTTTCTTCAGGGGCGAAGCTTGTATAGAGCTGACAAACGTTCAACCAGTGCCAGTGCAGGAGTTCAGGGCTCCGCCACCGCCCGCAAGGAGGTCGTTATCTCCGGAGGAGCATTCAACACTCCCCAGCTGCTTATGTTAAGCGGAATCGGTCCTAGTAAGGATCTCAAGAGAGTCGGGGTCGATGTTCTTGTTGATTTACCTGGAGTGGGCAAGAACCTTCAAGACAATTATGAGAGCACGATCGTGAGTCGAAGTGAAACTAATTTCACTTTAACGGAACAATGCACGTTCCATCAAACTGATTTTGACCCATGTCTTGAACGATGGAAGAATTCCCCTACGTTTGCAGGGCCATATGGAACGAATGGGGTAGTCCTAGCTTTTCTGGAACGTACATCGGTGGTTACATCAATAGCCGATCTCGTAATTTTGGGAGCACCAGCTAATTTCCGCGGGTACTATTCTGGCTACTCATCGTATGCAGTCAAAGACGCGAAACATTGGACTTGGCTAGTGCAAAAAGCGCGACCCAATAACAGAGCCGGTACGGTTTCGCTCCGATCTAAAGATCCGCGAGATACTCCTCTTATCAACTTCAATTACTTCCACCAAGACACTGGTCCAGGCAGCGGAGATGAGCAGGATACTCAGGCTATGTATGAAGGAATGCAGTTTTCACGCTCGATTCTCAAAAACATTATACCCCTTGCTGGCGGCTTCGAAGAGGTCTGGCCCGGACCAAGCGTGAAAACCGAGCAAGCCTTGAAAGACTTCATACAGAGAGAGGCTTGGGGGCACCATGCTTCTTGCACGTGTCCTATTGGAGCAAAAAATGATCCAAATGCTGTATTAGATTCACAATTTCGGGTTCGGGGAGTCAAAGCACTCCGAGTGGTGGATGCTTCGGTATTTCCAATTGTCCCAGGCTCTTATCCGGCGCTTCCAATTTATATGATCAGCGAGAAGGCAGCCGATGTCATGATAGGGGACGCGCAGCGCCGTTGAAACAACACCATTGGACTTCAGAAAACCGATCAAGTGTGACATTCGAGTTTCTTCTGCAATGCATGTTTAATATACATAGGTTGGCACGAAATGTCTTTACCCGTCCTATGCTTTCCCCTAACTCCTCTTTTTCCGCCTATCTGAGGCCCCAATGCTAGGTTTAGGTTGGTGCCTTCTAAGGGCCTGGCTATAAGAGGACAAAGAATTGATGCCAACCTCTATACTCAATACTTAATACTTAACCACCCCCCCTCCCCCCCAATTATGTTTTCCAATGTACATATCACACCAACATATGATATAAGGACAATATTTTGAATGCTACCGAACCGTCGTATACTTTTTGCCTATATACTAATACTTGTTCAATATCTAGGTTGTCCGCTGAGACTTCCATAGCTTTCCCCGCGTATGTAGCACTTGGGCGGTTGCTCATAATTTCAAGCCATCAGGCTGTGCTTGCCTGTGGCCCCCGCGCTGCTTTCTTATGATTTAGCTGCCCAAGTAACTGCCGATGGGTGATGGTGTCAGCATTTGCATAGGGGGTGTTCAAGAGCGCCAGCCCATTCTTCACAAAGGGTATAGGATCATGAGGAGCGCCAGGCGTCAGGTATCTTTGAATAGGGTGGTCACTTCTTAAAGAAGTTCGATGGTTTCGTTGTATCTCTAGACTATCCAGGAGGACCGACGTGGCTGCTGATTTTCGTTCAAAAATAAGAGAAAGACAGGCAAAGCAAAGAAGTAGACTTGAAGAGCATTCTTCACAAATAGGGCCCCGATCTGACGCCTCAACAAGACTCAAAAATTGCTCGTAATTCTGTTGATGGGTTTTCTCGATTTGGACAATAACTTCTGCCTCCGTGAACTCTAGTCCGTCTCCCTAATTGATGTTAATATCCATTCACCAAAAGAAACACAGGCAGACATTGAGATGCAAGGACGACACACAGAAGTCAGCAGTTCATTTTGAAGATGCATTAGGTTTATTCTTGTAAGTTGTGGTGGAAAATCGAATGCCATCGAGGGACCTCAAATCCCGCCCGCTCAGAACGATATCACTAAAACGTGTGCTCCTGCTCAGCCGTTAGCCCAATTCTCGAATCCCAGCCATGATTGAGAGGATGCACAACTTACCTGTTTTTCTTTTGAAGCAAAGCCAAGTCCACAAGGGGTGAATTGAACCTAACCTGTGCCTTTCCCAGTCGAGGGAGATGGCTTTTATATACCCTGATGAATATATATATATATATATAGAGAGAGAGAGAGAGAGAGAGGATTCAGACTAACTGGAGCCCAATTGAGCGGAGTCTGGACATCGCTCGATCTTCGGTAGGACCTGACACATCTAAGCATGGAGTTACATGTCAGCATCTGCTAGCAATAGTGCGCCCTTGGGCTGATGAAGGGTCTAGAATTTCAACTCGATCTTCATCGGCCTGATTCGATTGACAATGTGCATATTGTATCCCTGCTCTTTTCTCCGAGCCACCTTGGTCGGAATTCCACCGGAAGCATTGGTGAAACAAGAGGTATTTACTTACCTTCAAGGCTTGATATCCTATTAGATTCGCTATCCATCGGCAGATAGGCCCAGAAAAAACATATCCTTGTGCCTGGGTAGCGTTCTGATATGCAAGGTTGTTGCACTCAGTTCCGTCTGTGAGATTGGAAGGATCAAGGTAGTTATTAGAATTACAAGAGTATCATGCGGCTATGTTGGAATTCTAGCCATCATCTCTACCCAACATGTCGATATGCAGCAACAGATCCGCGGGATTAAAAGGTGATGTGTATAATTCGTCAAATAGCTCCTAACATGGATAACACAAAGACCCAGCCTGGGCCTTGTGCTAGCATGGATCTAGATCTTGAGGAGCTAGAGGAACTGCAGTTACGGACGATGACGGAAAAGCCGTCCATGGTCCATAAATGAATGGAGTTTGAATTGGGGTACTGATCCTTGGATGGTAGGCGACATGAGGACGCTTTCCGTGAGCCACATTCCAATGTACTCTTTACGTACGAACATTTCAAAAGAAACCAAAGAAAATCAAATCCATTCCGCCGTAGCTCAGTGCATGATGCTTGTGAATCTATTTATTCCCCCTGGAATGAATTAACGAGTTGGAAGGTATTGTTCTAAATCTAGACTCTGTTGCTGGCGGAAAATTAAATTAAGATTGTGCATCTGCATGGCATCCGCATCTAGCGGGGCGTCACAGTGATTATCCACCAAGCACCATGGAGTCTAGACTGGAGAGCTACTGGCGATCGAGCCTCATATTACGGTTGTTCATTCTAGCGAATTGGTAGGTAAAAATTCTCTCTCACTCAAATCAGCAAAGGGGAAAGTTCTGATTGTGTTGTAAATAATATTTTATGCACAGTATCTCACGGAGATTTTTGAAACGATACTGAAATCATAATCAAACTATGGCCACCTTCCATAAGTATAGTTTCCCCCCAATTTTCAAATAAATCAATCACAATAATACCTGAGCAAAAAGCAATAGCTCAGATGGCGTGATGTGGCTTACGAACAGGGACGGAAGCTAATATAGTCTGTTTGGTCGCCAGAAATTTTCGCGTACTATTGTTGATGGGATGTCATCACACGGGGTTGGGTCTGGGGTAATTTTCCTAAAATTGGAAAGATAGGGACGATCATTGTGCTCAGATGAGCCTGATTCAACTACCGGGACGTCCTGATGACCTAGGCCATTGAAACCAGCTTGCACAGAAGTTAATGGTGATATGCTGCGGTGCGAAGAGAACTGGTCGTCGAAATCACCAGAGCTACTATTGAAAAATACATCGTCCGGGCACAGGAAATTTTCCTTTGAGACATCCCGTTTTTCCCTTGAATCTATTGGATTCAAGGGCTGGGAATTTCCAGACTCTAGCTGGCAAGGAAGCTCCGAGAGATTTCCCGCCCTTTCAATCCCAATTGAACCCGCGGGCGCAGATCTGGCAGAACATGGACGAAGGCTATGGCCGCTTGGAATTAAATTTTGCCCGAAATAACTATCAATAGTCTGTAATCGAGCACTTTCGCTCAACAGGGTATTGTTTCGATGGCGCCTCTTGAATATACCGCTCGAGACTATCTCGTCTGGTTCCGATCTCTGCACCCTTTTTGACCCACAATATGACGGTTTGGCATCTCTGAACTGCCTCTCAAATCTTGTAAAGATCTTATTGTCCGTTTCATTGGAATCAAACGTAGATCCCGCTTCTTCTGTACAAGACTGCGCTGGTTCTGGAGGAAGAATTTCTTCCTCTAGCTGAAGGAGATTCTCGAGAGTGTAATAATTCCAAGCGTGATCATTTTCTTCTGGCTGATTAGAAAGATATGCATTGCGGAAAACCAAGCTATTCACTCTTAATCCCATCGGAGAAGAGCAATCAAGTATAGTTTGTGTTGGGCGACTTTGAGTATCTCTATGAGGTGTATTTGCCCGAGTATGAGTGCTCAAAGGCTGATGAACTCGAGGAGAAGCTAAATTAGATGAGAGGCGGGGTTTTTTTGGTGGAATGGAGTTGGTTTCGCTCCAGGAATAAGCAGATGAAGGAGAATCCGCTGCTCTATTATGCGATTTGGATTCAAGTTTAAGACCTGTTGCCTCAAATTGATCCTGAGATTCGGAAAATGGCTGTGAAGGATGTCGTATATCGTCAGTTTGGACGTTCCTAGGTTTTATCTCTGCTGACCAGCTTTCTCCCCGCTTGCAGCTATTCTTAGATGGTGGAGATGAACCTTCGACTTGTGTCTGGTTTTCTTTCCCGTTTGGCTTTGATGAGAGAAAATCGACTTCGGAAAATGAAAGATTGGGCACTAGAATGATATCAGAACCACAAGTTATCAGATATAATTGGGTATGTCATACAGTCAGTGCGCCGAACAGGAGAGGAGGCGCGGCCGTGGCGAAATAATCCACTTGAACGGAGCTGGTAATAACGTATTAGCTGCGATCATGTACGATCAACAATTATGCCCTTACAGTGAGCCGATCTTGCACAACGTTTGGTGGCTGAGCTTTGTATTCAAGTGTAGGGATGCTGGATTTATTTTTCCCTCGTTTCGATACCGAGGGTTTTTTCTGGCCTATCCTTGAAGCTTTTCCATGCGGCGGGCCTGCTACCTTGGGTTTGTATCGGTCTTCTCTAGTCTTCCTTCTGGCTTGACGGGTGTATGGCTCACGCTTGTCGGCTGGTAAAGGGGTGCTCGTCATTGTCTAGGTGTTCAATTGCAAAGTCGTCGTGGCAAAATGCTAAGTTCTAGGTCGTTGAAAGCGATGGTGCTAGGGAGCAAGATTGGTCAAGGACGGAGATTGCCAAAGTTCTGGCTGGATTTTGCGGGTATTGATATAATAGTTGGACTATCGACTGCTGGGGTACTCATGCTGAATCTCTTTTGTCCTCTTGTTCATGAGATGGCGAGCTAAGTTCGGTTCTTTCTTTTCTGCGACAACCTACCTTATCTTGTCGTTGGAGGTTGGGCATGGAAGCCCGAACGGGTTCTAAGGCGGAAGGTGTGTATTTTCACATGATCAGCCCCTACCCCAGGTACATCAACGAGTCCGGAACTTTGCTCTTTCTAGGCCGTTCAGAATATGAGTTTTTTTCAAAGGGGAAATGGGTTCAAATGGTTAGAGCGCCGATGGAGAAACTTTCAAGACTTGGTATGATATTGGAGAGAGAGTGTAGACCGACAGAGTAATAAAATACTTCATCAAGGCTTCATATTTGCAATCGAGATATGCACTAACATAATCTCACTCTCAACATACATGGGGTCTTGGAAAAAAAAAAAAAAAAAAAAAAAAAACAATTTAAAAAAAAAAAACTAAAAATTCAATTAGACTTTTCTTTTTTTGCA
>JANTQB010000115.1:42504-60159 GCA_032988175.1 Myotisia sp. PD_48
TCATGTTCGATATAGAAAACAAAAAAAAAAAAACAAAAAAACCCGGTAACTGGAGGGTGGGTTTGAGAAAAAAAAAAAAAAAAAAAAACGCAGGTTAAACAAACAAAACTAGAAATTCAATTAGACTTTTCATTGTTAGTCAGTCTCCGTAGCATCACATTCTGCCCTTCCAATCGCGCCACTTTCAGCTTGAGGTCATCTCTTTCCTTAATTGTCTGCGACAACTGCAATTCCAAATTGCGGATACGATCCTCCTTTTTCTTGCGGAATCTGCGAGCAGCCATGGTGTTCCTCTGCCTCTTTTCGAGAACAGGATCATTAGTTGACTGAGCCATGTCCATTGTAGTGGATGGTGAACTATGTCCGCTGGGCGTTAATGGCCGTTTGCGACTAGGTGGTCGATTGGGAAGGGTGCCAGGAGATGAATGACTAGAAACGGAATTTGAAGAAACCATAGGTTCCGGAACAGCAGAGGGAATCTGATAGCCTGAATTGACAGCACTGGTGTGGCTATGAGGTGACGAGGAGCTTCCATCCGTTGAATGTTCTTCCGAACGAGAGAATAGGTCTACTACATTTGAATAACTATTTTGGGGTTCTGAAGACAGCAGTGGAAGGTCTCCAATGGCGATATTTAGCGGTTGCTCTATGATATAGATCAGTAACCCGGCCAAATTTATCCACGTCTATCTTGCCCTGGATGTTTAGAAGTCTGCAGCCAACTAACCAGAATTAGGGAAAAAACAGGCTTCCTCGGCACTGATATTATCGAAGGAGTTAGAGAAAGAGAAGTGGGAGGAGGAAACGCCATCAGTGGTTTGGTGAGAATTGCTTGGGAAGGAGGAGTATAACTGGGTGGCGGGACTTGTGGGAGCGTCGGGAATGAAACTGGGGTCGAGACTGAGTAGTCCAGCTGAATCAAAGTCTTCGTAAATTGCAGGAGTTGCAGAAAGAATTGGGTCGTTTGGACACGCAAACTCGGGAAACGAAAGGAGATCGGGAAACAGAGGAAACGAAGAAGGATGAGAATCAAAGTTGCTAGTAGAAAAATTGAAGCAGTGAGAACTATCGATGGTGTGACTTGATGTAGAGTGAACTTGGCTGGAACCAAGCGAACTCTGGCTGGACTGCAACCGATGAGACGGAGAATGTGGAGACGGCCATGACTGGATGGTGAAGGTTTGGGGTTGAGGACTGGCGGAAGGAGAATTCACGCTTTGTAGCCAGTACGGGGCGAAACGATCACCCCAACGGAGAATGGGAGGTGGGTGGACAAAAAGATGCACCGAAGAGGGAGGCCTGAGGTTTTATATATCATCACGAACTCTTAAGAGTTAGGTAAGGCCTGTTTACTAGCCAGGCACTAAACGAGCCTAGTTCAGCGGGGTCCATAAGTGGCCTAGCGGTTGATTCTGCCGCCAATCAGAGCCGCCAAAAGTGACTCATCGTTGCTCATCCTGAGCACGGGGTCCACACCGCCTTTCCTGATTCGTCTCAGCTGGGTTTCTTATTGGCCCCGCCGGGTTCAGCCTGAGCATCCAAGACTTCCTCCACCATCAACTTCATTTCACCCATGGTGGGATGATGATGATCAATCCTACTTTCTAGTTCCTTGCGCGGCCTCCAGGTGTCAGCCGTCGGATCAACACCATCCTCAATCTCTGGAAGAAAACCCCTCCGTCATTCGGAGTCCTCCGTGCAAAAACAAAAAAAATAAACAAAACAGCTTCAATCAATTCTAAAGGGCTCAGGCGATGTCGACAGGATGAGTCGCTCATTAAGATCAGATCGGCAAAATCAGGAATCTCCTCATTACCCCAGCAATCAATTGAAATTGAAAAAGAAACAACAAGGACTTGCTCATGTGATATTATAAAAAGGAACACTTACACGGTTTCATTCGATCAATGGAAGGAATATCCCACTCATTTTCATTCGATCTGGTTTCCAATGGATTCGCACTTGGGATATTCATATCAACCAACGGGCTTCTCGTCTCAATATTTATACCCGATAGGATGGATACCAAAGCTACTGGCTAAACTATAGAGTAAGATGCTATACACATTTACGAATGATGAAGAGCTATGACGAACTATGAGTATTCCACTCCATAGGTTTGTGTTAGCCTTGACTACCTACAAGTCATGCCCCTGGCCAATGGATGGTGTACCCCACAGTTCCTAAAGATCTATACAAATCGTTTATTTAAAGAATATTCCCGTTAATTCATCCGGTGGCATATTATGGCTTCTGTTATGATCATAAGATTGATAAGTCGCAAATTATTTTTGCTTAAGCACCGAATCACAAAGTTATTTGGCAGACAAATCTAGAAACCATGACCTTTAGTTCTGAAACTCCAAGCATTCAAAACGATAGGTTAAATGGGATTAGCATTTCCCATTTACGAATAACTCTTCCCCTAGGCTCTTGCTGTAAATGACCAACCAAACCGTCTACATAAACTTATTTCGAACGATGCCTGATATGGCTACAGGGAAGACAACCTCGGTTTCCAACTCCAACCTGCTTCAAATTAGCAGGTGGAACTATACTGAAAGTCATGTATTCACTGGTTTGTATGACGATGTTGATTCTGTTGCAAGTCTCATCCTCTCCCGAAACATGCTATATCCCCACTGGACGCATGGGAATCTTGCAGTTCTGAAGGTTCGATTTGCGCAACACGATGGTATCGCGGTATTAATCAGACAAACAGTCTTCTCAATACAGAACTTACCTTAGCATAGCACGTGCTGTTTTACATTGTAAAGCACTTCCTGTTGAAAATTTCGTTGCGTATGGAATGATACGAGAGAATTGTTTTATATTTACGGCATCAGTGTCGCACAGCTTATCAACAACTAGGACCGCATGGACCTAAACGAGACAGGAATGGTTGCGGATTATGCTGCCTATGCTGCTGCTATTATAACAAGGCGTTTTGGACTGAAACAGTGAGATATCAACGCGAATACTCGAATTTTTACTCGCAACAATGATTGTATGTGGCATTGTAGGGATATCTGCTATGAATACTCGACGTACATTGCCAAAACCCCTATGTAGCATTAGAGCTCCGGCTTCTTTTCTTGCAGATTCACAAATCTTAAACGGGGACTTTATCCCTGCAGGTTCTGACTGGTGGAGCGATCGGGAAGCAAGAATGTGTGGTTTATTCGATGGGAGAACCTTTACAATGGGGTTCTGGGATGATTATAATACACCAAAGGATAGCCTGCAAGCAAATGAATCAACTGGTACTACCAGTGCAGCTGATGATCCGATTTCGATAAAGAATAGGAATTTCGGGGTCGATATTGACCCGGAAAGATGGTTGGTGTATCACCACAGCTAATTATACTATTAACGTGGAATGTCCTTTTCACAGCCTATCATGAGGCACTTGGGGCGAGCGACCAGGAGGCTCTCATTAACTCATTGGGCCAACCACCCCGCTTGCTCCTCCAAACCAGAATATTACCCTAGGTAAATATGCAATGTCTACCTTTATGGTTCTTTATTTCTATATTAGATTCTTATATATTTATTTATCTATCTAATTATCTTAATGTAATTAAATAAATATTAATTCGATTCGAATCAATGAATTGGGACTCACTTGCATCTCGTTAACAGGTTGAACTAGAAATAAGGTGATATAGACCCCGGATTCGTTGGTTTGGCCGATCATGCAATCATGCATCATAGAACACTTGAATACGAAATCTTTTTCTTTCCTATCGAATAATAATTATCCCGAGTAAAAATAATACATCGTTATAAAGGAAACAAACTAATTGAATTGCCTTGGGTTATTAGCAAGAATAATACTTCTGGACTCGTCTCATTCTCTCTCTTTTCTCTTTCTTTTCTTTTCCCACTTTTAAACTTGCACAAGTAATATTTCTTGAGGAGACCTGTCCAGTTCCTCCTGCACCTCCTAGCCATCCACGTATGCAATCTCTGGACAAGGATTTGTTTTTGCCTTATCACCTTGCACCACTCTTGCAATGAATTAGTTAGTGTTCCCGTGTTTCCAGCCGTTTTTGGCAGCATCATGCAAGGCTGTTAGTGGGGTGCATCGGTCCTCAAACACTCGTTGGTCGCATTTCAAAAAGACGCCAGGGAGCAGAGGAGCCATGACCCATGCAGGAAATCCAGAATGGTTGTTGCTAGAGAGGCTAGATGCAAAAAGCCCATGTCTTGGTATGCACACCTTTCATGGGCATGTTACAAGCGCTCCGCACTTCTCAAGTACGTTTCGTCAGAGAAAAAGAAAAGAAAAGAAAAGAGGAAACGAAACAAAGTCTGAAAAAAAAAAAATAAAAAAGAATTTTTCTCTCTGCCCCTCTTTTCTCATTTCTGATCGATTGCCAAACCAGAAAGTTGTTTGCAGTCGACTCCCATCCCCCCTTGTGTGTGCGCGCGTGTGTGTATGTGTGTTGTCTGTTCTTCACTTGCTTCATACCCCGAATTCGAAAGGATATTCCTTCGCTCTTGATCGCTGTAAGTTATGTTCTCCTGTCATCTGCTCCACTCTCGTGCCCTCTCTCTCTCTCGATCTTGGTTTTTTTTTGTGGACAACCGTCCTTAGGATATACGTATGTTTTTAAAAAAAAAGTGATTGCACGTCCACGACCAATTCCCGTTTTAATGTTAAAATCCTTTTCCCCCTTCAAGCTGGATTGTGAATCTACAACCAGCTGTACCTTATTTATTATCTCTTAACGATCTATTACTTTGGAGCCGAGATAAGACTAACGTGCCCCACCGTGTTACTTCCAAGTCCACCTTGAGTTCAAACTCCAGTTCAACACTCCAACCTGAGCTTCATCCATTGACTTAGGTTATCAACATGTCTAAACTATTCATAGGGTTTGTTATTTTATTTCTACCTACTTAAGATCCTACCTCCCTTGGTGTCTAATGAGTATTTTTTTGACCTCAGCGGTCTTGCCTGGCACACCACTGATGAGACCCTGCGTGCTGGCTTTGAAAAATACGGAGTCGTTGAAGAAGCAGTTAGTTGTTACAATTTTTACTATGTTTTAGCCTTCGACATCCTTTCTTGAAACTGTCGAAGCCCCTTCCAGATCTAATTTGCCGCGTAGATTGTCGTCAAGGATCGCGACACAAACCGCAGTCGCGGTTTCGGATTCGTCCGGTTCTCTAGCGATGCTGAAGCTAGTAATGCAATGGGCGGCATGAACAATCAAGAGTACGTTAGCAATTTTCTTTTCTAGAAAAAAAAAACAAACAAAAAAAACAAAAGCAAAACAAACCTAAACTACATATTGGTTGGGCTTGAGGCTATTCCATGTGGCCGGTTGTCTTATACTTGATAATAGAGGTTAACGTTTCTAGGTTCGATGGCCGTACAATCCGGGTCGACAGAGCCGCTGAGCGTAGAGATGCTCCCCCACGCGGTAACTTTAACCGTTTCGACGGCTCCTCAGGAGGAGGAAACGGTGGTCACTATAACAACAACCGTGGTACGTATTAGTACTATATCAGTGTTACCAGTTGTCAGGGATTTAAGAGCTACTACTAATGCTTAATTCTGTAGGAAACAATGACCGTCCGTGTGAGTCTGCTACCTTCCAATAATATTATCCTATGGTCAAACCAGGCCCAATATATATAATATATTGTCATTATTGTGTCGAGCTGGTACTAATACAACCACAATAGCATGGGGTGGCCAGCAACAACAATACAACCAAAACCAAGGAGGTCCCGGAGCTTAAACCCTCTATGCTCTACAGCCACATCGTTTCCTTTTAGTTCCCTTCTCGGCAAACTGAATCTTGTGAGCCAAAGTATTGTTTCTTCTCAGTTTGAAATTACCTCATGAACCAGGGCAATGGCGTGTTAATTGGTCTTTGGATGGACAATTTTTGATCATTCCATAAATGGCCTTTTCAACGGCAAAGGAGCGGTTAATTCCCAAGTGCTATCTATGTCTTCTTTTCTATAATGTGTGTTAAACTGGCTGCTTGATCAGTCGATGCTCTTATGTTATGTTCCAGCATAAATATATTATAGGCTTTTTTCCTCGTTGCTAATCAGCCTATCTATTCGTTCCTCCAAATTGAAAATAGGGTAGAAACCGAAAAAAAAGAGTCTATATCAATCTATTGAAAGACGCTGTATTCTAGGTGATGATCCTCGAAAATAATCTTATATGGCTAGTAAACCAAAGAAACATATATATGCAACTCATAGCCCGAAAATGTAAACGTAGTTGCAGATTTCCAGGACTGTTAGCCCCCAAGATCAGGAATTGCTATCTCCTTTTTTATTATTCTTTTCAATTTCCATCACTCTCCTGACTAAAGATGTTATGTGAGCATCTGCAGAGCCCAAGCCGAGGTTTTCCAGGGCCTTTTCAAGGAGATAAAGGTATTCCTTATTCTCACCACTCTGTCCTCGACTCACGCTAATCACTTGTGCGATAGAGCTAGGATCCCGTAGTGACGGTTCACGGAGAAATTGGGTATTGCTCGGTAGGCCGATATAAACCATGCATTTTATCGGTTCCGAAGATGATAGGTGTAGGCTGTTATTTATTGAAGAAGACTTGAATGTGGGGCATGTGTGAAATGGTGTATAATGCACGCTATATCCATCGATCTCTCGATCATCGAGATAGGCATTTACCTCCTCAGCATGGGAACTAGGGATACGATATGCCGCCCCCCAAACAAGTGATTCGCCTGAATCGGGTTCTAGGTCTTTTTGCTATATCAGGGGATGATGGGAATTAGCTAACAATTTGAGACAGGTGGGTTATGAATACCGTGGTTGAAATACTCACGGGATCAGAGAGTGTTTCCCAAAATGAGCGCTGGATAACGGTAACAACACGACCTGGCTCATCTGGAGTGCCCCGGTGATCACCACTAGAAGTGAGGGTCCAAATCAGTCATGGGAGTGCAAGTAGGGATGATGGCCTCGAATACAGAGGCTCGGCCACAATGTCTTAAACTAAATTTTCTTACCTCGCCTGTTTATCAAGAAATAAAACAGCAGATGGTTAGTTTCTTATTTCGTATGGATGAGGTCAAGTAATATAAAAACGAAGATTTGGGTACGGGTAAATGTATGCATGGGCCAGTGGCATCTATATGGATATGGTAAACCAACCTGCCAAAATCGACGGACATAGCCTTTAATATATCCTGGGATGCGTTGATCTAAGTCCAAATTAACATAGGAATGTTTGATAGGACGGGTGGAAGGCATTATGTACCATAATGCGGTGGGGGTTTCCATATCAAACTCCTACAAAAATCAAAAGACAACCAACCATCGTCAGCAATTCATCCGACGGGATAAATCTTGAAAAGAGGAATCACAAGGCTAAAAATATGAAGATGGGGAGTTCAACAAACCCATATCCAAAAACCCAGAGGTCTCCATCGGGGAAATGGGACCTCCAAGATGACGAAGATGCCACTGCATCCGGAGTTGAGGGCGATGGAGATGTCATGTCAGCCATTCAGCAGCACTCCTTATTAATGGGTATATTTGATTCATCTCAACTCATGGCTGAATGAGATTCGTGATCTTTTTAGCCTCAAATGATTGACGAACTAACTAGGCTAACTAACGTAATCCAAGGCCAAACCTAAAATAGTTAGCTAAACTAGAAGCGCTAGACTAGATATGGACACGCCAGCCGCAAAAGGGATTGGCTAGACCTAAAATGGAATGGAATGGAACAGGGGGAAAGTTACGCGTTACCGCGTTTAACTCGGTCCCCGGTTTAGAACTTAACATCACGAACACATACAGTACGCCAGACGTATATATTTCCTTTAGTTAATTTACTAGACATAGCTGGATATCTAGCTCAAGTCATTAAATAGTGATATTTTAGGTGGCTATAACAAGTTTTACAATTGTTAAACGCTTGCCCTTAGATACTCAACTACTTCATCATCAGTTGACATAGTAGGTAGATCAATCCTGATATAAACTCTCCTTCTTGGACACTTTACGCGGATCAGATAGTTAGGAGGTTCCTCGGAGGATTGCACTGTTTCTGTGCAGTATTGACCAGCTGCTGTGGCCTTTCCATCACCACGAATTTGGTATGCTTATGATAAAATTGTAGGATATCCAGTAGCCAACCACTCAAGAATCACTGGCAAAAATTGTAATTTATGGAGTTGTTCCATAGTTGTCATCACTGGGAAAATAACAGGTTGGATCAATTGTCTCTTCACCAAACCGGCCAAGGTTGAGTCAAGTATCTAGTTATAAGAAAGTTATGTTCCATCACATAAGTTGGTAAAAATGTTTGCTCCATAACTGGTTCTCTCCTGCTTCTATAACTTCTAGGGCAAGGATTCCAACAACTGTTGGCATCATTTTTCCGAGTTTGATGGGTATAAGTCACAACATTATAATAGGAAATGTTTCCTATGGAGATGTTGAGGACCAACTATTCTGGAAGAGCCCTACTCCAATTCAGAATCATGCTTCTGAAACAATGAAATAATGTTGTCTCAGTAAATTCTACCCATAGCATGACCACCCACAAGAAGCCTTTGGCACCCCATCACAATCAACGAGAACCAACCCATTTCAACCTCTGCCACTCCCAGTTCATCTTGAAAACATGGCATCTTTGTAGGTGATTCCTATTCCTCGTCTAGAACAAAGGTCTCATTTTTAAAGCAGTGATCCCTATACTAAGGGCAAATCCTTAGCCTTGCGTACTGCTACTGGGACAACAATAAACGCTACCATAGAACGTGTCTTCGCTCCGTTTACATTCGGTCCTGTACTACTCGTCAGGCCAGAGACGGAGATACCATCACTTCCCAATGAGGATATCGTTCTAAAGCTCTACGATCGTCGTTTTGCCCCAGACGCGCGTTCATGTTCGACCGTCGTGCCTTGGACTGACGCCGTTGAAGCGGAATATCAAAAATTTCACCAAAGTGGAGGCGCTTCCGCATTCATAAAGAGACTAAATACTCAAGACGATATGATCGAGAAGGAAAGCGATACTTGGAACGTCGCCCAAGAGGAAGCATACATGCAAAACAGGATGCTGGGTTTCTATGAAACAGAAAGGGATGTGTACCAGATGGCACATATATTACAAGGGAAAGATATTCCACGTTTCCTTGGAGAAGTTGATTTTCCTGAGGCCGAATGCCCTGGGATCCTTCTGGAGTACATTGATGGGTTTTTATTGACCGATCTTGCAACACATGCCCCTCAAAATTCGTGGCAATACATATGCGAAGATGCGATCAGCATTGTCAACTCTGTGGGAGACCTTGGCATCATAAATCTAGATGTCAAGACAAGGAACTTTATTGTCCGTAAGGGCCATCCAGAGGAAGGAAAGTTCAAGGTCTATCAGATTGATTTCGCTGTAGCCGATTTCCGGGAAAATTTTGGTGACGACCGGAGTTTTAATGAAGCAAAAGCACATCGAGATGAAGAAGGTGCTGTAGGAATGGTTATGGAAAGTAAGCTAGCGAAAGTTGAACCAGGATACTTTCAATATTCACGATCTGCGAAGTATCAGGAGCTAGATTATCAATTTATGAGGGAGGAACTGAGTTGATTAGGGGAGACGAGGGAAAGGAAAAAGGCGAGCAAGCTTGAACCGAATCAAGTGGGTCGGATCTCTAGACTCAATCAATCTCACTCAGGGTTTTGAGAAATCCTAGTTCAGCTTCAACAGGGAAGAAATAAAAAGCAAGTTGCGGGCGAGATGTCAGTTCAACCAACGGCCGATCTTGACCTTCGTTTAATAACTTTTGTCTGGGGCACCGCGTACCAATCCAAAGGCATCTCGCAGCGAGAAAATAAGGCTGAAACGAACGTTTAGCTGTCTGCGCTGTTTTCTGTCTTAATTCTTATTATTCTCACTATTATATTATTATTTCAAAAAATTAAGAACCCAAACCAGAAGACACCAGCTACCTGTTAATTGATCCTACAGGGCTGGGCATAAACGTCACGGAGTCAATATTTATTTACATGCGCCTGTAATTTCTTCAACCAACCCATTCGCTCAGTCACTGTTGGTTCAACAACTCAACACTCACCTTGAACATCGAGTCGACATTCCCCTCACTTTTATTTCCAATAAAGGGCTTCTTGTCCATATCAATATATGAGGCAAATCCGTACCAGTGCTTGACGGAGCCTCAACTTCAAACTGACTAAAAGATGGCCTACAAAGGAGCCTATAACCCAGATGCATTGCCAGCGTGAGTCTCTCTCTACTCGCTTCATTCAGTTTCAAACCAACTAACAAGATGCCATACTCTTCTCAGCCATGCAGAACCTGAACAGGTATATTTCTACTCGCATCGTCAACCCCACCTTCGACCCCTCCACACCCCTCACCACCGAGTGTCGGAAGGTTGATTCATCACTAAATCCGCAATATGTATATAGGTAGCACAAATGCTTGGAGCCATGCATCCTGGTCCAAGTCAACGGCCGCTAGGAAACGCTGATCCCTCTGGTTATGCCCAGCGACCACAAGCTGGCGGCCGATATGATCCTCCAGCCAGTACCCTCCCACCAGGCGGCTCCAGAGTAGGTGGCCCATACTATTCTAATAATGCACTCACAAACCCCCCTGAGTCGCATCGGCTCCATTCCCCTCCTCCCCAACATTATGGCTCCGGTTCCCGTCCTATTCATCCCGCTCAGAATCGACCTCCTATTTCTCCGTATTCTCCACAAACGCCTCAGCCTCCAAGTGGTCCAGCCACCCTTCCAGCCTCCAACGAGCCTCGCGATCTTTTTCCATTATTCCGCGCGGCTAATGCATCCAATTCAGGGTCTCTGAGCGCAGACGAGCTTGGATCTGCCCTGGTCAATGGTGATTATACATCGTTTAACCGCGACACAGTTACTATGATGATCCGTATGTTCGATAGAGATGGTAATGGCAGAGTGGGCTTTGACGAGTTCGTTGCGCTGTGGCGGTTTTTAGCTGCCTGGAGAGGTTTGTTTGATCGGTTTGATGAAGACCGCAGCGGCCGTATCAGTCTCCAGGAATTTGATAACGCTCTTGTAGCATTTGGTTACAAGCTAAGCCATGGATTTGTAGACCTTTTATTCACGACATTCGACCGTAAAGGATACGGAAACCCGACGCCTATTCCTGGTCGGAAGGATGGCATGAGTTTCGATCTCTTCGTTCAGGCGTGTATCACATTAAAACGAATGACTGACGTTTTTAAGAGATATGACGACGACCGTGATGGTTATATAACTTTGAGTTTCGAGGAATTTTTAACAGGTTCGTCCAAATTTTTGTTTTGATCTCAATGTTATAAATCCAGAAGAGAACATAAGATCTCTCAGCTAACACTGTTCCAATTTTTTTTTAGAAATATTACCGTTTCGGGAATAACGGTTCTTTTCCTATAGTTTAATGTTAGCACTTGACAACCGGCTAATGTACATATACCCTCCTCCCCGCTTGTCAAACATAATGCAAGACATATATATACCTGGAATACAATGAATGGCCAACTCTAGCATAGGGGATTCAACTAGGTAGAAAATGAGGAGTTGGTACTAACCTCTGTATGAAAATAATACTTCCTAAGAATGCTAAGGGAGCAGAGGGTAAAGCGAAAAGACTGAAAGAAAGAAAGGAAGAATGGTATTTGTTCATTCAAATATCTCTATACATATCAGATACACACAATATAAACATGGAAACTGAGAACACAACTGAAAATAACAAGGCCAGAACAATAACCCTCGGACTTGGTTGCAACGGTATGTTGACAAACTCTAGTACGAATAACCATTATATTTTGCACAAAAGCTTCCTGCCTACTCGAGATTCTTCTCCTTCAATGCTTTCTTAAAAACTTCTTCGGCGGCTTTCAGGACCGCTTCACTGCACCATGTCGCTTCCCAAATATGCCCATCTGGATCGGTAAACGAACGGTTGTGCATCGAGTCGGCGTCAGGCCCACAACCTTCTGCTGATTCAGGGAGGGTAGTGACAGGGTACGCCGTTCCGCCAGCCGCAACGGCCTTTTCAACAAGCTGGTCGACATCTTCTTTCTTTTCGACTGAGAGTGCAACTAGCACCTCGGTGCTTTTCGTGGGGTCAGCGGCTTCCTTGCCGGCTGGGAGAAAGTGGCCGAACATGTCGGGACATAGGAGCATGACGCAGATATTTCGAGCCTCAATGTTCACCATGCATGACGCCGTGGCGCTGGTGAAAAACGGATTTTGGATGAACCCAATCGCTTCGTAGAACTTGACAGCACGGGCGAGGTCTGACACCTGGATGTTGATGAAAACGTGTTTTTGATTGCTAGCCATTTTGAATGTAAACTGGTGATTGGGATAGTGCCTGGTATATACGTATATAGATTTGAATGGCAATCGATGATCGTAAGAAAGATTCTAACTAATTAATCGTTGCGTAGATGATGTTTTAATTCTACACGGTGGGAGGACATTCAGAGCCTTTATATATCTTGTGGGAATACGAGTTCAGGCATTGTTACAAGTTTTCACCGACCAGGAATAACATTAGATAGTAAGTAATCAAATTAGGCATCTTGTTTGTTGATAATAAAATCATATTCCTTCGAACATAAAAGCCAAGAAGAGGGAGGATTGTTCACTAATCTATTCCGTGCCTCAGGTTCACTAATCAGGGATTCACTGGTTGTTAACTTCAGGCAACCGCACTAGTGAAGTTATCTTGTTGACTGAGATGCAAGGAAACTTCCACAAGAGGTTTGTTTTTTTGTTTGCAACGGCCGGGATTGCAATGCACCTCGGTGGAACAATAGCTGATGTCGCCCGTAACCAAGCGATGGCAAAACTCATATTTATTAGTTGAAGAGTATTAATCTAATCGGTATTCAATTTTCATTTAATATGGATCTCTCGAAGCCTGAATTCGTTATGTACAATAAAAAAAGAGATGCCCCAAATTCCCAAATCGATCTATATATAGATGTATAAACAAACTATTTTGCTCCAGTACACGCCGCATCATAAAAAAAATTAGTTTAGCTTAACGCAAAGACAAAGAAAATAAAGCAAGGGAAGATTATTTCAGTGGATCATGGTTGATTGAAGATGGCCTATGGCCAGGCCAATGTGGTTGCTGCTGCTCATCTTGCTGATCTGCAGCGGCGAGTCGTCGCTGCCTGGAGAGCTCTTGTTCAACCAGGCCAGTCTTCGTGTATTCGTGTTCCGTAGAGAGCTGTTTCTCGCGTATGAAGACGCTGAAGAGACATCCAAGAATGCCCAACGCCGTATAGAATATCCAAGCACGGTTAAGTGCTTTGGTGTATTCGGCGATGACAAGCTGAACTTGGGTTGGAGTCAATTGCTTCATCATTTCAATATTGGAGCCTGCAATGCTTCCAGTAAAATGCTCGGCCATCTCTGGTCCTAATATCCTCTGGAAATACTCTGCTTTTCCTTTCATCACGTTCTGGTACACAACGCTGCCTAGGACGATGGAAGACGAGGTCGCTAGCTGACGCATAAATCCGAATGTCGAGGTTGCAGCAGCAACGTCACCAGCGGGAATATTGTTCTGCAGCGCTATCAGGGGAGCTTGAAAATTAGGCCCAATACCAATGCCTGAGATGAGTTGGTACATAATCAGGCGTGGCCAGGAGGTATAAGTCTTGAGATCCAAAAAGAGACCGTATCCAAGTGTCGTGATTGCCATGCTGATTCGGATAATCCAGAGATATCGGCCTGTCTTTCGGATGAAAAATCCCGTCAACATCGCAACAACGGATAAACCAATCACCTGGGGCAATATGTAAACTCCGCTTAATATTGGCCCGACACGGAGCACAATCTGAAAGTAGATCGGTAAAAAGTAGGTTCCAGAAATGAAGAGCGCGGCGTGAACCCAATTGACTGCCAGTATGAGAATATTGCTTAAACCTTCAAAGACTGCTGGTGGCATGATTGGATATTTTGCCCAGAATCGTTCGACAAGGCCGAAAACGAAGAGCAGAACAAAGCCACCTAAAATCAAGCCGATGATGGTTGGTGAATTCCAGGGAAAACTGACACCGCCGAATTCCAAGCCGAATAACAGGAGTATAGTTCCTCCGGTAATAGTGATCACACCTAGCCAATCTATGACGCGGATACCAGCCAGGAATGGTGTTTTTGGGGATTCAATCTTTAACCAGAAGAACAAAATCACAAAGCACACACCGCCAATGGGCACTAAACAGGACAAGCAAGTTAGCAATGTTAAGATCGGCGAAGTAATGTAGTGATTCGTGCTTGAGATATGTAAACATACGATTGATATAAAAGCACCACCTCCATGAGGCTTGTTGGGTCAAAACACCTCCCATCACAGGCCCGAGTGCTCCGGCAATAGCCCATGTGGCTCCGAATAGAGCGTAGTAGATTGGACGCTCTCTATTTCCAAGTCAGCGATATATTACTTCGATTATTGGGTGATGCATCAACCAACCTTGCACTAAACAAATCACTGACACAAATTTGGCCAAGGATAATCAAACCTCCACCACCTACACCCTGGATGGCTCTTCCAATGAGAAAGAGTCCTAGATTAAATGCCAAACCGCAAAGCAAACTTCCAATCAGGAATAGCACGTTTGCAAGAAGAATGAGCACTTTGCGGCCCCAAATGTCACTGAGCTTACCCCACAAGGGCAGACAGGCAGCATTAGCAAGTAAGTATGAGGATGCCATCCATGTGTAGCCACTCTCATTTGCATCGAACTTTTTGGATATCGTTGGGAGAGATGTCGATATGATAGTCTAAGTGAAACTCATTATTAATACCCAGTTTTTTTTTTATTTTTTTTCGGACAAGATTTCGAGGCAACTAACCATGTCAAGAGCTGCGAGGAATAAGGCCGTCTAAAGCATGAGAATGAAGTATGTTAGTTCCTGGTTCAACTGTTAAATATAATCACAAGGTTGGACTCCTCTTACACATAATGCTCCCATAATCAACACGATTTCCTTTCTAGTCATACGACTCGGGGCTGGTTCCGATTTTCCTTTCTCTTCATCGTCCTCAGCGTATGGAGGGAGTGGTACAATTGTATCTTGGCTCGCATTATCAAGAGTCTCAGGGATTGTCAGGTCGATATCGGGATATTTGTAATATGACAGCCGGGCTTGCCTTGGATCTGTATAAGGGAAAACATCGACATCGGGATTAAATGGGAAGTCTGGAAATGTGAAGCTCAGTGGCCGTTGCCCATTAAATCGCATGCTTACGGGTCGGACGCTCCGACGCCTATCAGCGAGTCGAGACATCTTTCAAAAGATAGTTATTATATAGCACGGGTTTGACTCGTCCCACGCGGAGGGAAGGGAACCCCTTGAACTGTTTGAAAATAATCCTATGGTAAAGATATTTGGGGAAACCGTCCTATATCCGAAACGAACGAGTGGATTGATCCTCTGGTGGTTGCTAACGAATGACCGTATTTTTTGTTAAAAGTATATAGTGTGATTAGACTCGGGGGAAGGAGCCCATGACTCTCTCGAAGATAAAGCCAGTAGTAAAAAGGAATCCCAAATCTGAAGAAAAGCTCTGCCACTGGAGCAAAAAAGGTATTATTTATTAGTCAATTTAGCTTTCTCAAAATTCGATCCAGCGAGGATATAAAAGAAACCTTCTGGTTCACGAGCTCAGCTAGTGAAGGCAGAAAAGAAACAAGGAATCTAAGAAAGGAAGGAAAATATTCCACATCTCTTCTTAAATACGTGGTGAGAACAGAACTGACTTCCACGGATATCCGTGCTGAGGAAAGAAAGCCAGGGTAAGTGACGGAGATTTTCCATGTCCAAGGAAAGCGATTTGGTATCAAGAGTCCAGGCACACGAGACATTATGTGGGAACGTAAGGAAGATTAAACGACCAGGATGAGAAACGTGTGAGGCAAGGAAGTATATTGCATGCAGGAGGGAGTATTTTTTTTCTCTTGAACGTGGCAAAGCTGCCTCGTATCCTTCCCTTTAGAACTCGGGGCTTATAGAGGAGGTTCGACAGCTTTAGCAGACGGGACGTTGATCATTCGATGGAGGTAAAGCACCGACCAAAACATCTGGGAATGACGCATCATGTGCATATTCAGCTGGTTTGGGTGCTAGGGAAGTTTTCCGTTTGAATTCTTCCTTTGTGGCTGTTGAGAGGTGAAAAGGGTCAAGGAACATTCTCGATAGTTATTCCCCTAGCCAGGGCGGAGAACAGGGGATGGGCCAAGGCAAAGAGGATGGCCATGCGGACGAGAGCTGTGGATATAATAAGGCTTGGATAAGAATTCTTTCCATGGTAGTTCTCTCTTTCTCTTGCATTTCGTTCTCTGATGAACCAGTCAAAAGCAATAGTGAATTAGCAGCAATCCACTAGTTACTCGTGGATGAGTAGGTCGCACGGAGCATGGACCGAAGCTAAGTTACTCTCTGTCTGTCCGTCATGAAAAGTATATCAGACAGAGTAGTTAAGTGACTCTAGTGTAGCTTATGGCTAAGCTACCTGGAGCTACTCTCTCATCCATGACACCTGCTGGCTGGGAAGGAGTTGTGCCTGATTCCGACGATGAAGCACAGCATCTAAACTCCACGTGGAGTGTAGATCCAGGCGGAATTTTTGAGTCAGGGCAAAAAGGAAGACCCGTGAGAATTCACTGGGAAGCTGTGCATTGTCGCTGGAATTCGCTGGTGGTTGAGATGAGAGCCGAGTTGACACGGAGACTTTAACCAAGGGAAAATTATAAATGCCTTTTAACTCCGTGCACTATATTTAGTCTGATTGATTGTCGTATTTATTTATTGGCATGTTTGCCCACATTTTTTTATGGCTTCAGCGGAAGCCGTGTTCGCTGCAAGATCTATTCTCGCCTGATTTTATAAATAAATAATAAATAAACAAAAAATTACAGGTCAAAAAATCTGTTTACAGTCACAATTCTCGAAATTAGGACCAACCAATTTTAAAGCCCGACCCACAAAGAAGGGAACGAAAAAGCAAAAAAAGGGAAAAAAATGATAGGTGAACTGAAAGAAAGAAAGAAAGAAAGGGAGGAGATCTGCTTCCGCTTCTCAGTGATGTATACGAATACAGAGTAGTTATCTGCGTGTTGTTTATAAATCAACTTAATAGGCTAATGAAAGATTTGAAATATTTGGATGAATACCGAGAAATTATTTTAATAATAACGTGGAGTTATTAATTCTCTCTAGCTACCTTGGTGGTTATGGGCTATGGAATAGGCTAAGGAATCGATCGATAGGCAAAGAAAAGGCAAAGAAAAGGCAAAAGAGAAGGCCGGGGCGAGGCGATAGCGGGGAGAAGCTCAAGTTCGCCGAGGAACAAGCCTGGGATTGATTGTCCGAAGAGACGGACGGACAGACAGGACAGACAGAACAGACAGAGAGACAGCACTAAGAATGCGATGCTAAAGGAACAGCGATATTTAATCTAACTGTTTGCTTCCTTAACAATCTCTGACTTCTTTTTTTAATGCGACATCGGGTGGGGTGTTTGCATCAACAAGTAAAAAGGCAACATTAAAACCCCCACATACCACCTCCCGATGACATACATAAGTTAACGTAATCCACAAGCGAGCGAGACACACAAGCCAGCGAGACACTTTTCAT
>JANTQB010000116.1:0-60000 GCA_032988175.1 Myotisia sp. PD_48
AAGATGAAAAGTGTCTCGCTGGCTTGTGTGTCTCGCTCGCTTGTGGATTACGTTATATATAGTTTATTAGTAATACTCAGTTGTTTGTTGATATGCTACGCATGGAGTGATAGCTTAGTTATGAGCTCTTCCACCACCTTCTTCCACCCTTAGAACCAGAAAGCATCGAAAATGTCTTCACCGCCAGATACAGAAACAGAGCCCTCTAGAGCTGAGCGCGAAGCTCTTGAGAAGGAGCGAAAGGCAAAGGAAGACGCAGAACAAGCTACCCTCCCATATAAATGGACCCAGACAATCAAGGACGCAGACGTAACTATTTCAGTCCCCGCTGAAACTCGGGGCAAAGATCTCGATGTTGTTCTCACCAAGGCAAAGCTCAAGGTTGCACTGAAGGGAAAGGAGCCGTTTATTGATGTATGATCTCCCTGTTTCCAGGTAATGTAAAGATATATATCTATGACGTTTGCTCATGCGTATCCTCTAGGGCTCATTCCCACACCCTATTCTCGTTGACGAATCGACTTGGACTCTGGAGACGACTTCCGCTCCACCCGGTAAAGAGATCTCCGTGCACCTGGATAAGATGAACAAGCTGGAGTGGTGGCCGCATATCGTGACAACTGCGCCTAAGGTTGATGTTACAAAGATTACGCCCGAGAATTCCCAGCTGGGCGATTTGGATGGAGCAACCCGAAGCATGGTGGAGAAAATGATGTACGATCAGCGACAGAAGGAAATGGGTAAACCCACGAGCGATGACCAGAAGAAGATGGACATGTTGAAGAAGTTCCAGGAACAACATCCTGGTGAGTCCGCTTGTTGATTTTCCCGTTCTGTTTTATTATTTCTTATTATTGATGATCTAATTCAAACTTATTTCACGCTTTCTTAGAAATGGACTTCTCGAATGCGAAGATTGGTTGAACTCTACCCTGTTTTAGGCGATATGAGATCGGATATTTCTATTAAGCTGTCCGTCAAAAGGCAATGGTTGATCGTAGTGGATGATTCGCGAATGTTATGCAAAGTCGAGCATAGCAGGTTGAACTGGGTTTTGTTGCCCTTCTATCATGTGTCATGAATGGTTCTATCAAAATCGAATGAAAAATAATGTACAGAGGGTTTATTAATATACAATGAGTGATTCTCTCTATCCAAAATAAAACGGGCGAGGTAGCTAGTTGGCTTATTCACCCAATATTATTCTTTGGTCCGTATTTGTAGGTGATATGTGGCCAATGTATCGCTATGAATCCGACTTGGACTTTTCACGGTAGGGTCTTCCCCTCGGTTGTTCTTTGGGAATGCTATAACATTGCGGACACTGTTGGTTCCAGTCATGATTGCGATCAATCTATCGAAACCGAGGGCAATTCCAGCATGTGGTGGGCATCCTGCCCTCAGACAGTCCAAAAGATGTGAAAAGCTTGAAAGTCTGTCCCCTTGAATCTTGAGGATGTCTTTGAGGATGAATTGCTGAACAGCAGAGGAGTGGATTCTTCGACTGCCACCTCCTAATTCTACCCCATTGACGACTAAATCGTAATGGTCTGCAATGGCTTTGGTTGGTTCGGTTGAAAGCAGGGCGACATCCTCAGGCGTACGCGGTGCAGTAAAGGGGTGATGCGTGGAAGCGATTCCAGCAACTCCGCCTTGGCCAGGTTCAGAGTCCACCGCAGGGGAGAAAAGGGGAAAGTGTGTAACCCAGAGGAAATTGAATCCAGAAGCGGGTTTACAGAATTCAGTATTAACGGCATGGTCATACATGGCCAAGCGAAGCTCGCCCATCGCAGTCGAGCCGCCATGGAACGGTTGGTTCTTTCGGGCTTGGATAACAAGTAAATCGCCATCTTGTAGGCCCAGAGATTTCTCTAACATCTCTGCTGCTTCGAAACCGAGGGCAGATAGTCCAGAAACCGGCTTCATGGAGTCAAAAACAAAGGTTCCCGGGCCACCATCGGGGTTGGACATGGACGATACGCCGGCTCGAGATTCCATGAAACCAGTCAAAAATTTCCAGGTTTCGGCTGGATAATTGTTCCCCTCAAATTTGAAAGCTTCAACAATCGGAGACTCCAGCGGGCTGATCTTACTTATGAGATCAGAAGGGAGATGTTCCACCTGGTGGATTTCCATTCCAATTCGAGTGTCAGGTTTGTCACTACCATATGAAGCCATAGCATCGCGATATTTCATACGTGGAAATGGGCCTGGGGCCAGAGGTTCTGGCATGAGGGATGCCCATAGCTTGCAAACGAGGTTCTCGGTGGTGTTCATAACATCCTCCGCTGTTGCAAAGGACATCTCTAGATCTAGCTGATGACGTTGTTTGTCAGATTTTGAAAAGAAAAAATTCGGCTAATTTTTTTAAAATGTATGATAAATGCATCAACTGTCCCTACCTGGGTAAATTCTGGTTGCCGGTCGGCACGTAAATCTTCATCCCTAAAACATCGGGCAAATTGATAGTAGCGAGGTATGCCGCTTGCCATGAGCATTTGTTTATATTGTTGAGGGCTTTGAGGAAGTGCATATACTAAACTTGGACTCCGAGTGGGAACTACGAATTCCCTGGCACCTTCAGGAGTCGATTTGAATAAAACAGGAGTTTCTATCTCTAGAAATGGTGGGTCACATTCCTCTAATGCACGGCGCAAAAACGAGTTTGCTTTCGCCCGGAACTGTAATGATTCTCTCAGCTTATTATCGTGTCGCATTTGCAAGTGTCTCTGTTCAGGTGGGAATATAGTTTCTGGGGTCACGATGATGTCTCGAGGAAATTCGTTGAGACATTGTATGCTCCGTAACTCAACTTCGATTGAGCCAAGGTTGCATGCGTTTCCATCTGATTTCTTTGGGCCTTCTTTCTGTTTCACAATTCCATTGACGACGACGGCACTATTCGGCCGTATTGACTTCAGCTCTTTAAAAGCTGGGGAGCTCTCGACGGACACAATCTGAACACTATGTGCCAAAGTTGGATCTGTTAAGCGAGTGAATTCCAGGCTCTTCGATATGCGTTTTCTCTTCCCAATATATCCATAAATTGTAACAGCGTTCCCGGTGCCCGTTTTCTTGTAAAGGTCGCGAAATGTGGTGCTCTGGGAGGGGAAATTAACTGGAAAACATAGATCGTCAGCATGTAATGCAAGCTGGAATCCATAGGCCAGAAATAAGGAACCGGGAACTCTTACTTGTCTTCGAGTATATATCCAAAAATTCGGGCAATTGAAGGGCATGCTGGTGCTGGTCTGAGATGCTCTTTGAGTGTGAGTGCCGTATTGTATGAAGCTGAGTACATGTGAAGAGGCGTGAGCAGGGCACCAGTTTGCTCAATTGGCTACATCGTGAAGCAATCAACGCGGCACTCCCAGGCGAGAGGGCTGCATTGCGCAGCACCAGAAACATCCTTATCTCAGAAAACCCAAGATATTTTTGTTTCTTCGTCCTTCACCACCGTCAACTAACTTGACTTTGTTCATTATCTCTGGATGATTGGAGGATTCATGTAAAATATAACCACCCCCTAGAGGACTAGAGACGCAGCCATCCAGTCTTTGCCAAGCAAATTCACCAACTGAAATCCTCGCCTAATCTTTAACTGATTAGCTGGGCGTCGTGAATCAAGAGCGCTAGCTTTAACCGTGTCACTATCAAGTTTGGTGCGTCTGCATAACTGGAGCTTACAATAGGCTTAGCGTGGTGGTGCCAGTCCCGTGACCTCTTCCTGATATTTTTTATTTCGGTTTTTTTTCTTTCTCTTTTTCTTTTTTTTTCTTTTCTTCTTCATCCTTCCAAGTTTTGAACAAGTAAGTAATTCAGATTCAATCTCTCTCTATATTCTATGCTTCGTACCTCTTCTATCAATTGCACGGAATAACCACTTTTTGATGTATTATTAGAAACTAACCTGTTTGTTAACTAGATGATGAAAGCCTAGCGTGTAATACTTGAATCTACTTGCTCTCCTTTCGATGTGAAAACTCTCCCGTCTTTGATGGGCTTAAGCGGTTCTCACAGAGAATGGTGGAGGGAGGATGATATCAGCGTTCGGCACACCCTCCTTGTTACATGAACGGACGCGTGAAAAGGCATCTCTGATCTTAGACCTTGGAAGAGTTTCATAATGATTTACTATGTGATGTGCCCTCTACTCCAATCCCGACCTTTTTCCTTTGTCACTTGGCTACCTGCTATTTCTTCAACCAGTAGCATGTAATGGCCCTTGATAGCGAAGTGATTTGCCCAATGTTCAACTCATTTTCATGTCAATTGATTGGCCGTGGAAATGCTTAACTCAATGACTATTGACTGCAGGGTGCAAGGTTGTAACTGCTGGGATGATAGAAAATTTCCACTTCTTGACCAGGTAGCATCCGATCCATTGTCTCTATCATTTTGTTTTTCCGTTGAAGGGTTTTCAACGCTCTTTGCTATCCCAGATATATCTCCCTATGCTTTTTGTTTGTTAGATTATATATACAATGCTATACTACCCAAACCATTTTTCAGGACTGTTCTTCTCCCCTCTTTACCGATCCAGTATTTTATATATCCCTGCTCGCCCCTTGCCAAGAGCAACCAATATGCTCCACTGGCAACACGAGAACAGTCATCACGATTACAAATTCGCACACTCTTCTTGTCACAGATATATCGAATGAGAACGAGGCCGGTATCACAGTCGGTGGTGTATAAATATGGAGTACTGTCACCCTTCCACCTCATATAACTAAATCAAAAGTTTAACTTTCAATTCATCATCCGCGACTTTGGATATCCTTTGAACATACCTTCTGCTTAATCCACGGCTATTACAATGACAGCAACCGCAGACCAGAAAGCGCTTGAGCTTCGAAACCTCCATGTTCCTGGAAAGCCAATTGTATTCGCCAACGTTTTTGATCCCGTCTCAGCACGCATTGTCGCCTCCAATCCTTCCTGTACCGCTGTTGCTACAGCGAGCTATGCTATCGCAGCAGTTAATGGGCAGGAGGATGATTCTCTCGATCTCGAGACCAACCTATCCTCCCTCCGCCTTATAGCTCCTGTTGCTAGTAAGCACAACAAGCCCCTGTCCGTCGATCTTCAGGATGGTTATGGAGACCGGCTTGAAGAGGCTGTTGAGGCAATAATCGCTGTCGGGGCTTCAGGCTGCAACTTAGAGGACCGAGATAACCAGACCGGGAAACTTTTTCCCTTGGATGAAGCCGTCAATCGAGTCCGTCGCGTGATGGCCGCAGCCGCAAAGGCAGGCGTTCCTAATTTTGCTCTAAACGCTCGTACCGATACCTTTTTACTCAACAAGGACATCGAGGATGCTATCGCGAGAGGGAAAGCATTCCTTGAGGCCGGCGCTAACACCGTCTTTGTCTGGGGTGGACTATCCCGAGACAACGTGGCCACACTCTCTACTGCCTTTGGTGGCAAGCTGAATGTTATAGCCATTTCCAATGGGTTAACAATACAAGAGATCGCGGATCTCGGTGTTGCCAGGATTAGCGTTGGTCCCAGGTTGTGGAGGGCTGGTACTATGGCTTTTGAAGCGGAGGCTAAAGCATTACTAAACGAGTACGAGGTGATGCGCTCAAAATAGAATTCACCAGTGTGAAATAGATAATGGATTTCTCGCCGTACCATTTAAATTGACTATTCCCATCTATTTGAGATATTCATCTACATTGTAGCTGTTAGGATGAATGGCATTATGTGATAGTGTCAATCACCTACCCATCCCCCAACCTCGAACCATACTATGGAGGAATGAAATTAGTTAAGTCTATCCCCTAGCAAAAGGAGAGCTCCTCAGCTGTTAAGCTAGCCTAGGTAGCCTAGGGTATAAAGTCTCCATACAAGCGCGAATCGTCAAGGTGGGTCAGTCAGGGAAACATACTAACTATTATTACTGTGGACTTCATAATTACCAGAAACGGAAGAGGAGGGAAATCTTCCTTGTAGCGAGGGCTACTCTGTACGAGGCAATCTATTCAGAATAGAGTGTAGAATTCGCCAGTGTGAAATAGAACATGCATTTCTCAGCATAATAACTTATTGTTTGAATTGTCTATCTTGTCCCCTCTATTTGAAGCATTCGTATTCAAAGAGGTCAGTCATCCTAGGGAAGAATGGCGTCATGCGTAGCTACCGAAACTATTAAATATCGCTTGCCCCTCCAACCTCATTCCAGTTACATCTAGTAAATGTCAATAAATATATATGTTGGCTGATCGAAGATACAAATAATGGCCTCACAAATCCACCTCGTCCGCCATGCAGAATCAACCCACAATGTATCGAAAGACTTCTCTCAGCTTGACCCAGGCCTCACCCCCCTGGGTATCCAACAGGCCGCACAACTCGGCCAAACATTCCCTCATTTGACACATGTCCGCTTCATCGTGGCCTCTCCGCTACGACGAACCATTGAAACTACACTTATTGCCTTTACAAAGGTGCTTGATAAGCGCTATTTCGATCCCCTCTCGGAAAATGGTGTTGAGAACGGCGCAACACTTATTCTAGAACCTGATCTACAAGAGCGAAGCAACCTTCCCTGTGATACGGGAAGCAGCACTGAGGTGCTGGAGGAGCGCTTCCCAGGCTTGGATTTTAAAGGGCTACCAGATGGTTGGCAGGTGAAGCAAGGCCAATATGGTTCGGATGATGAGGCTGTAGAGCAGCGGGCGAGGAGAGTGAGAAATCGTATTGGGCAACTTGTTGAGTCTGATGACCTAGTTGGAAAGGAGAAGAACCATATCATAATTGTTACCCATGGTGTTTTTATGAAATTCTTATCTGGGGAGCCAGAGATCGATTTGCCTAAAGCTGGATGGAAAAGTTACACTGCTAAGCATTTGATCGATGGAGTTCAGCTTGTTCCAGTTTGATGCTAAGCCCTTTTTTTCTATTTAAATAATCTAGGGATCTCTTGCAATTATGATAACTAGCTCAATGCATAGCTTTATTTTTCATTCGAGCGCATCTTAAAAGAATCTATACGACCACACCTTTTAGCCCAGTATCATCTTTTCTAACAGCTCTCTCTCTCCACTCTCTTTTACCAACCCTCTAAACACTCCCCTTTCGATACCCATCAATTCTTTGGGCGAACCAAATTCCACAGCTTTCCCGGCATCCATGACAAGGATCCTATCGAAATCTGCAATAGTACTGAGCCTATGTGCAATTACCAGCAGAGTGGTTGAATTCCGGCCAAATTCAGACCTTATCGACTGCTGAATCAGTGCATCTGTGCTCATGTCCACCGCTGAGGTGGCTTCATCTAACACCATGAGCTTTGGGCGTGAGACAATAGCTCGAGCAAGGCATAGTAGTTGACGTTGGCCCTGAGAGAGATTTAGTCCCCCTTCAGATATTGTAGAGTATAAACTTTTGAAGATATTTTTGTTTGTGTCATTATCTGTAGGCTCGGCAATGGTACTGCTAGTAGAGGAGTTAGTTGCACCCGTAGTGAGCGCACCTGTTTCCGAATCTCCAACACAATTCTTTGTCAGTGGCGAAATTATGGATGGGGATGGTGTTTGCGTAGGAGTTGAAACTAGATGGACCCGTTGCAATGCATCTTTAAGCTCTGCATCTGAATATTCTTCAAATGGATCGAGATTGGATCTGATGGTTCCAGAGAATAGAACGGGGTCTTGAGGTATAATAGCAAGTCTACTTCTTAAATCTACCAATCGTATTTTCGAAACATCAATTCCGTCTATGTAAATCGAGCCGGATCGAGCTTCCAGGAATCGGAAAAGTGCCAGGGTTAGAGACGATTTACCTGCCCCTGTTCGTCCGACAACACCAACACGCTGGTTTTTTTCTACCGTGAATGACAGGCCATGAAGAACTGGTGGCAAGTCAGGCGCATAGCTCACAACAAGATCCGATACCTCGAGTCGGCCCTCAGTTGGCCATGCTGCCGGTGGGATTGAGCCCCCCTGATCCTCCATTTCCAGAGAAGAATACTCTAGAACACGCTCTGTGGCATTCATGTCCAGTTCGACATTAGCATACCTGCGTAGTGTCCAAGTGACCGCGAGGGTATATTCGAGGGCAAAACTTAGGGCAAACCCAGCCAAGGATGCATCAATGTCATCAATTGACACAATAAGCGCTGCAGTAGCCGTTGAGAATATAGCTCCTACGACGCTCATACGAATCCCAAGCCACCGATTGAAAAGCCACAGATTCCAGTATGCTTTAGCGTGGGCATCAATTTTGCCATACATGCGATCTACATAAGCCTGCGCCTTCCCGAAAGCACGAATGGTTCCCAGTCCCATTAAAGCCGATCCGAATTGCTCGTAGATAGGACTCTTAGCGGTACTCTCCAATCGCTTAACCTCTCTAGCACCAGCTAGGAAACGCTGGGAGTAGTAGAGGCAAATCAGCAGCAAAGGTATGGCACACCCTAGCAGTAGCGGAGAAACAAACAGACCCGCCGTGAGAATGGCAGTGACCTGAAGGACGTTGTACACTAAAAAGGAGAAATCATAAGGAAGTCGAGAATCAATCATGTTAAAATCGGCGGTAAACCTGTTGAGAATCCGTCCCATCGGAACAGTGTCAAGCCAACGCAGAGGAGCCCTAAGGACGACGTAGGTAAGCCTTTGAAAGAGCGTCCGAGAGGCTCGAACTGCTGCCCATAAAAATACAGCATATCGAAGCGCCCCAACTATGCACGATAGAACCGATAATGCAAGGTATATGCCGAGATAAAACCATAGGTTGTTGGATTCCGGCTCAAACGATGATATTTTGCTGGTTACGTGGATTGTGAGTTGTAATTTATGTTCCGGGCTGGATTCATTCCCGGCCTTCGTCCAAATGTTCACCCACCATGACTTCGATGTAGAGAAAAAGCGTTAGCAAGTACGATCGTGAAAGACCAGGCTTGGAAAACAGCTAGTAGGGGATAGGAAAGACTTACACGACCCAGACCTAATGTTGCATATAAGACGAAGGCTCCAAAAACAGCAATCCAATAAAACCAATTGCCGCCGCTTCTGAAATATTTAACATAGTTTGCCAGTTTGATAGAACCGATTTCACGGTTCTCAGCTTGGGTAAATATCTTTGGTGCCTTAGTATCATGGCTATCAATTCCATTTGATTCAGGTGTATTGACAGACGCATTCTCTGCAACTGATTGGTTGCCAGGTACTATGACTTTACTGTCAATCTCATCGCCCATCCTCTCCTCTTCGCGGTTCTCCTCTTCGGCAAGTATTTCAGTAAGTATCCCCGTTTGCTTAAGTTCTGTGACTGGTCCGGCGTGCTGAATAGTCCCCTTATGAAGATGAACGGAGTAATCTGCCTGGGGCAAACACAGCCCTACATGGTGCGTGACAAGAATTCGGGTTCGGCCTTCACACAGCTCGCCGGTCAATGCATGGACATGAAGGTGTCGCCCGGTATGAGCATCCAGCGCACTAAAGATGTCATCCATAACTAGAATCCCAGCCCGAGAATAAAGAGCTCTGGCGAATGAAACTCGCCATTTCTGACCACCGCTGAGGTTGATTCCGTTGGCACCTATATCAGTTAGTTCACCATCGGTAAGCATTTCAAAATCTTTTTCCAGTGCACAAGCAAAAATAACTTTCTGGTATCGTTGCTCGTCGAGTGGCAACCCAAACAAGATATTGTCCTTGATCGAAGCGTTTTCAATCCATGGTACTTGCGCGACATAGGCGATAGCCGAGTCAACTATCCAATTTAGCTTAGTAGCCCGCTCATCAAATCTATCTTCAACTGGAGGAGCCAAAGGTGCTCGAATGACTCCTTCGATTATCTCGGCCTCCCCCAGAAGGGCCGCCAGAAGCAGGCTCTTGCCGGAGCCTGTTTGTCCAGAAATGATACTCAATCCCTTAGATGGGAACCTGATGTTGAGATTGCGAAGGACAAATTGTTCAGAACCATCATCTAAGTCTTCTGCCGGCCAGATCACTGAAGCTTTCTCCAAACAGATTTCATCCCCTGGTTCAATCAAGTTGATTCTTTCCGCAGAGCGAAGGTATTTCTCAATACGCCCGGAACTAATATATGCTTCGATAAATTCAGAGATCAACTCCGGCAGGATAGCTAGGGAGAACTCCATGGCTGTGAAAATTGAAATAGTCGTGAAGGCCACGGATGGAGTGAGATCTCCGTATAGCAAAGAATAAACACCGAGGGAAACGGCAGAGAGCATGACCGGCCCAATAATCCACACCATTATCAGTAATATGTCGTATACGAAGGCCCTCCATTGTGCTTGCAGCTCAGTATGCCTCACTTCAAAAATTTTCTGCTCCCATTGCCTTTCTAACGCAGAGAATTTAATTTGACGTATTCCTTGCAGCGCTTCAGTGATCACGGCCATTTTTCGATCACGCAGCTTCATCAGCGTTGTCTGAGTAGCCGAGTACTTTTTGGCAACACTAATGTTCAGCGGGGTGATGAATATCAAAACCAATAACCCGGAGCCAAGAGATTTCCAGCCAATTAATTGGGTAAGAAATACAATGGTGATCGAAATTTTGAGAATGGTGCTGACGATTATGGGGTTATAAGTTGCAAAATCCGCAATTCGTAAGGCATCGACTGCCACATGGTTGACAGTAGCCTGTCTAGTCTTTTTCATTTCATCATCATCATCGCCATCAGTGTTGATCTTGGATAGGGTTCCATCTCGCTCTTCTGGTTTCTGTGCACCCTTAACGTCTTTCCGTCGCATTGATTTCGCAAAGACTACAGCAGAAAGCTGTTCAAATACTGGGATAGCCATCTGACTTTGAGCCAACCAGTAAAGCCACGATTCGATTGATGATTCAAGAAGCACACCGCATCCAAGAAAAATCACCCAAGCCCAAGCCTCCATAGGGTTCCAGAAGTCAGTCCCCCGAGACTCGAGGGCGCGCAAAATTCGAAATAGACAATAATGTGGAACGAAACTCAGTGTGCCACAAACACAAGTCAAGACGACTTGCAATAAGTGTTTCCATACGTATATACGGTAAAGGGTCCGCCAAAGTAACTCCCCTGGCTTCTTAGCTGCATCAAATGCTTCTCGTAGAGTCTTAGCACGAGTTTCATGATCAAGTTCGGGAAGGTCAGCCATTTCCAATCTCCGTTGTTTGGCAGCAAGATTTAGCAACGGTCCCGCCCAGACGAACATTACACGTCCAAAGCCAGATACAGTAAATTGTCGATCCACTAGTTTGCCGTCTCTAAATACGTCTGGCCGGCGTGGGAGCAAAAGCGAGATGCAACAGCCTAGAAAGCAAGCCACTAGCTGAATGGCGAAAAGAGCAAGGTAGGAATGATCGATCAGGTGCCATCTTTGAACCATTTGAGTGGACCATATCTGAGTGCAAATCATTATAAATAATAACGTACAGGACGTAGCCTTATAAAGACCTAACAGGAATCGCTTGGTGGACACCGGTTCTACAGCTAAAGATGTCCCTTGAAGCAAAAGCAAGCCCTGTGACAAAAGGTAGAAAATTAGCAAGGAAATAATCCACCTTTCATTGATTGATAAAGGAATCGGAAGAAGAATGATGTGTTATCCCCGAAAGGGGATTTATTTCTTACCCAAACAGCAAATGTCATCCATTGTTCAGGGACAGAAAGGTGGCTGGCTGGAGTTGCTGTAGCGAGCACCGCAATTGCTAACGACGTAAGAAGTCCCAGGAGGGAGAGCAATGATATAGCGGAACGTTGGAATCGATCCGAAAATGCATCGGAGGATTCCTCCGTTGCCGATCCATCTTGGTCCTGATACAGCGGCCCAAGAGATTGATAGAGGCTGCGCTTTGGATGGTAGCATCGAGCAACAATAGTCCGGCCAGCAGGGATGGATATCAAAGTGACAAACAAGATGGTGATAATTCCCACCACCAGTGTCAGTGGTTCCTTTGCTAGCATAGTGATTATCGCCTTACGATTGATCTTGATATACCAGCAGCCGAGGCGATACAAACACCGGGATACATTGGGGAACTAAACGGTCAACAACAAAACAAAAAAGGAAAAATTGGGAACACCAATTTCATGAAGAACTAGTTAGTTAGTACACTAACCAGTGGTTGTAGGAGCAACTGAACAGAATTTCTTCAGCTGAAAATAACTTAACTATATTAATATATGATGTACTCCATACAATTAGTAATCGTCTATTATCCCGTCTTTTTTTTTTTTTTTTTTTTTTGAATCACCCGACATCAAAATCACCGCTACTATCTCCGCCTTAGACCGCTCACTGGTCGTATCCAGGACCCCAGGGCGTTGAGTCACTGCGGTGAGACAAGCTTTGGCATTCGGCAGGGGGGTCTACTCCGTATGGCCCCTTTTATCCATTCTTTGATCATTTCTCCCTGGATGGGATGGGCATTTCTGCTCGAACTTGAAGCAAGTCCTTGATCATCAATCGAACCCCTGGTCCAGTCACCCACTGTAGTAGGCATTGAGGATGAGTACCTAGGTAGTACGGAGTACCAAGAAAGCCTCGACCGTTGGGTGGGCGATGCGTCGGATCTAAAACCCCGATCCCTGTTCGCGGTTCCATTCAAAATGGACTCCGCTCAACGCGGGCAGCCACAAGGAGCTAGCGTTGAGATTTCCAATCGCAATTCGTGCGTTTTTGACTTTGAAGTATTACATGAAGGGGTGGGTGTTGCTGTGGCACGCGAGATGAGAGGAGGGTATTTTATTTACTCCATACTTTGTACATTTATTTGATAATACGCCATTCTCCTGTCTCTGTATTGTTGGTTAAATCTGTCCGGACAACCTTACCACCCTGAAGCCACCCGTTTTCCACGATTCCTCCACCAGGTGCACCCACCCTTCCGCGGTCGAGGTGGTTCGCTCCACTCTTCACCGTGAAATTTGCCAGAGACACTTCATTGGGATTCATGTCGCGAAGATGAGGTATTCCAAAGTATCGGGCAACCAGTTCCTTTTCGGTGAAATGGAGCTCGAAATACCCTCTGTAGTACAATTCCGACCACTGCAGGACCTCGTTGGTATTTACTAGTAATTTCGAGGCATTCACTGAACCTGGGATCGAAATGTTTCGTCCTGCGGGCGACGGGGATGTTACTGCGCTTCCCCCAAATTCTACCCCGATAGCGCCTTCACCTGTCTTGGGGTCGTATGGCTTATTGTCTAACCAGACTAGATCGCTGACCCAGTTCGCATGAGAATCGCCAGCGAGCATAATGTTGTTATTGATCTTGTTGTCGTACAACGTTTTAAGGGTACGATTCCTATTTGCTAGATAGCCACTCCATGCATCGTAATTGAGAGAGCGGTCAATGCCGAATGCTGCAGATTCATTGATGTGGGAGAACACTAGACAATGGTTAACTAGATGTCAGCGTTTCAAAATCCATTTAAAAAAAAAAGCAAGGATTGGTAGAAGTAGGCAGATGTACCGAGCTGACTCCCGATGACTCGCCATTTAGTACCACGTTTAGATGATTCAATGAGATTGCGATAGAACCAATTCTCTTGACGGGAGCCCATCAGGCTTCGACTAGCATCGTCCACCAGGTTCTCAACATAGTCCTTATTCCAGCCAAGATTGGTAATAGAGCGATCGTATACACGGGTATCCAGCATCAAAACGTCAACAAGGGCTCCAAGCTGAAAATTCCTCCAGATGCGAAGATTATCATCCATTTCCACCTGACTGGATTTCTCCATTAGTTTAGTATAGGAGAGGCTTTGTGATAACCCTACGTTTTGAAGACTTACCGGATTGGCATCCATTCAAAGTAAGCTCTAACGGCATTCATCTTCCTTTGATCAGTTGAAACACCGCCATCTTTGACGAACGAGTCTTCTGTGTTGTTTAATTTGGATGAGCCATCACGGTAAGTGTTATCCGCCACCTCTATAACGCTGTTAGAGTTGCATTTACAGCGAACAAAATATATTTTGAGTCAAATACCATGGTCATCCCAAACAGGAATCCAAGGGAAGCGCTGATGGCTTGCCAGTAAATCGAGATCCGTTCGATAAGTGGCGTGCCGTTTGCGGTAATCATATAGAGTGAAGATCTCTCGTTCTGGTAGTGGCACTCTCCCAATATCTTTTCCCGAACCGCTGTCATTGTGTATTAGCAACATATCGAAACTTGGAAAATAGGGATATTGACTTACTAGTCTCCATCTTTGTATTCATAAATGTAGTCACTATTTATGATAACAATCTTAGCTTGGATTCGCGGAATTTGACCTGCGTTGTATGATACGCACCCAAGATGAATAACATAGTCTACTGAGTTCTTCCGCACCGGATTTCCATATGCATTGAAAAAGCCAAATGCTATTATGCAAGGTTAGCTCGGACTGGCAAATTCCATCAAAATTTGGGGGTCATACGATAATTGCTGCAAGAAAACACGGCAAGGCTGATATCTTTGACCAGGTCATTTTCATCCGGGGCGGTTTTGGTAGTACCAATAGGACTTCTATTTTGTGATCTGCAGACAGTAAATTGGTAATAATAAGTCGTGAAAGGTTTTAGTCTAGTGGCCTCCACCTATTAGAAAGAGATAGATTAGTACGAGAATTTGCTCGGGTATTGTAAGAAGTAGCTTTATTAACTTGCCTTGACTGTATAATCAACATCTGAGCTGGTAAAAACTGATCCCCTCTCCACAACGTGTTTTAATTTTTTATCTTTCGCAACCTTGTAATCTAAACAAACTGGAGCGTTTGAGACAGGTTTATGTTCCTCTGTGTCCTTATTGTATATTGGAACTGGATTATACAGCGGCACCAATCCGGACACTGAACTGTTATCAGCCACGTTATCAAAGTTAGGCGCACAACGAGTCCATAGGATGACAGAGGTAGCGTAAGGATCCCCTGATGCAACTCCATGAGTAAAATTCAATTTATCCGCATCGAAAGAAGACTCCGGATTGCCTCTTTTCGCAACCTTTGGCACCGAAATACCTAAACTAGGGTGGTTAAGGGATGGGCTGCGATAATTCAAGTTTCCAGCATAAGAGGCGGTAGCACTTGTGGCAGTGAGCAATAGAGCTACTATAGAGGTCCGCATCTTGAATTTGGCTTGCGAAACACGCAAACGAAGTTGTTGACCATTGAATTCACCCTCAACACTGGGATAGCAGTGCAATTAAATAGTTACATCCTATGTAACCTCTTGAAGCCCAAAACTGTAGTACTGAGACCCGGGTTTTCCGATCATATTAACATGGTGGACGAACTATAGGCTGTTGCAGATGCATGTGGTATGACATGTCTACGATCATAAGGCCGATCGCTGCATTAGGCATTCCCAGATAGAATAGATGGGTGGATGCATGAAACCGAAGCCCTTGCTATTGGAAGATGTGATTCGGTCAAAAGTGCATAAATTTGCAGCTAGTTGAGGGGCAGATGATCCCTGGATTTCAGCCGACCTTGCCTGAGATATCTTGTACCAAATTCAAATTAATAGCCGAGATTGCAACTCTCATCTCAGGCAATCAATAACTCCACCGCCAACGTAATTCCATAATCCTCAATGCACCAGGACTCCATAATAAGGAGTCCGTATAAGGCACACCGAAACACGTGGGCCATGAGAAATCAAGTGGTCTCCATAAACGCATTCAGAAGTGTTTATCTAGACAGAACGAAATGACCTCCGTAGCTTACTTTAGCTTGTTAAAAAAGATCGACAGTGAGCCACCCGGTCGCATCCTAGCTTATCCCACTGTTTGTGGTAGCTAAAAAATCCATAGACCGAATAAAACCTCTGGTTTGGACGCACGTGTGCCCGGGATATCTCTCGAGTTTATAATCTCTGCTCAGGTATTGGATGAAGAGTGGGAGCGACTCTGGCCCAGTGTGTATCATGGTTCCAGGACTCTGGTGTGGAGTTGGATGCGGGGAGAGAACATGTAAGTAAGAGATATTTCGGATGAACTGACTTAAGATTTCAAACATGGCTCTCCCGCGACTGTACTCCGAATACGGAGTATACAGAGTCAAAGACAAAACAGGCCTACTGAAAAATATGAATGGGCTATGTTTGTAGCATAACTGGAAGTTGTGTTGAGGTTGTTCTCCAGAGTTTGAGGTATTTCCGAGGTCATTTCCTCCTGCACAATCGGCAACCTTCATCGAATCTTTGTTCTCCTCACGCAATGGACCCGGGGCTAAGATACTATCTCCTGCAAAAGTTGGTGAGCAGGGAGTGCGACAAGACCCCGTCGAAGTTCCGTACCTTCAGTTTTAAGCCCGTCCGTTAGTTATGGAGTGGATGAACATTACTGCTATTTTTAAAGGGGCCTCACTGTGTTGAAGCCTTTGTGTACTATACTAAGGCCTTGGATACGAAATAACTAAGTTCCTAAGAATAATAAACCAGATACTATTACAATTTATACTTATCTTATTCCTCCCTTGACAAAAATGACACCAAACCCAGCCACCTAATATAAACTAACTAGTTCGTGGGTATGTTTGATAACTAGTTATGTGAGGCCTACCCAGCCTCGCGTATAACTAGTTAGTATGTGACCCATCCCCCTGTAAATATATACTCCGTAGCTTAGCGAAATATCGCACACTCTAGCCTTTCGTTATAACTAACTAGGGAATATTATTATGCATTACTAGTTATATAAATAAACGTCATGTGACAGGAGGGGTTTGATGTGGACCATGAGCTGAGCTGAACTGAGCTGAACTGATTGAACCGACAAGAGTTATGAAATGGGCAAAACTAAGTGAACAATTTGATTTAGCTATTCTATACTCTACCACTGAATTTGAAGGGGCGAAGTTCCTAAATAGATCCAAAGATGGCGGGCGATAGGGACCAAATTCCAGGAATCTATAAACAAGCAATTAGAAAATTTGAAGAGATTACGAAACAAAACCTAGATGATCCAGCGTTGCTTAGGCTGAATACCATTGATGATTTGATGAAAGAAATAGATTATCGGAATGACAAGTTCAGCGAGTTTCGAGAGACCCGCCATCTCTTTTTTGATACTCTACAGGGCGCCTTAATGCCAGTTGAATTGATCGGGAACTTAGCCTCAGGTGCTGCATCTATGGCATTCCCCCCCAGCACATTGGTTTTCGGCGCTTTTTCCTATTTGATGAATGCTGCAAAGGGTGTTTCGGCCTCTTACGATGCCATCCAGGATTTGTTAGAGTCACTCAAGGCATGTATATATACCATATAAGACGGTATCAAAGAATACACCATAGATGTGGAAATCAGAATTGGTCGCTTATTGACTAATTGGCTACATAGAACTTTACAGTACGGTTGAAGGTATATAGCAAGGAGCTGATTTCAGACGAGTTGAGCGACCAGCTGAGTGAGATCCTTGTCACTCTGATCGAGATATTCGCGCTCTCTAGAAAGGCAATAAAAGGGGGTCGGTTTTTAAAATTCACAAGAAATGTGTTGATTGGTACCGACGACAAAATGCAAGCAGCCGTTGGAAAGTTAGCTAAGCTCACCGAAATCGAAGGCCATCTGGTTGGAGCAGAAACATTGACGGAAACTAAGAAAGTAGGCCGTGCGGTTGACGACATTACGATTGTTTTACAGGAAACGAACATGACCGCAAACGAGACCGGTGTGACCGTTGGCCAAATAAGCATTGAGGTAACAGAGCTCAACACGAAATTCAACAGCTTAATGCAGGTTATTAAAGATACGGCCGACGATGATGTATCTAAGCAGGGCAGAAGCCATGAAGATCTAGTCAAGAAAGTGCTTCAGCCCTCGGTTACTGCTCAAGATTTCTTTGATAGCATTAATAAATCTCGTGTTCCAGGAACTGGAGATTGGGTTAGAAGTGAAGAGCTTTTTAAGTCCTGGCATGGAACTGGCCCTCCTATACTCTGGGTTTCTGGTAATCCTGGAGCTGGAAAGTCCTATCTATCATCTAATATCATCTCATTCTTGAGAGACCAGCATCCCCAGGGAGTTCAGCACCCATCCCATACATCAGTGGGATACTTTTTCTTCAAGGATGATAATCCGAAAACAAGGTCATTCCACTTGGCTCTTCGTGATTTGGCATATCAGATTAGCCAGAACGACCCGCTATATGCAAAGTATCTGACAACCAATTGCACATCACCGGACGATGTAGCCACCTTATCTAGTGCATGGCGACACCTCTTCATCGATTTCTATGCTAAAAGCGCCGGTAGCGATAGTAGTGTGTTTCTCGTCTTTGATGGTGTCGATGAAGCATTCGATGAGGGGAGACAGGAGTTCTTTTCATTACTTCAGGATATCAATTCAGGTACATGAAAGCCCTGAAGCTGAGAAACAGAAAAAGAAATCTACTAATATTGAGGTAGTAGGTGACAACAGTCGTATTCGAATAACGCTGGTTGGGAGGCCTCAACTGGGAGATTCAATATCTGAGGCACTGGAAGCAGATATTCCGACAATTCATGTTACCAGCGAAAAAAATTCCCCCGACATTGTTCGCTACATAGAAAGTAGTATTCGGAAGTCGAATACCCTCAAAAGAGCATCGGCTAAATTGAGATCAGAGATAATTGAGAAACTCTCGGCAGGCGCGCAAGGCATGTTTATCTGGGTTGATTTGATGCTGAAAGAGTTGCTAAGGAAAAGAAGCGAGTCCACCATGCGTAAAAGTTTGCAGGAAGCACCTAAGGGGTTGAATGAAATGCTTCGACATGTCTTGGAAAGCTTTTCCTCCAGTTTAACCGAAGAGGAAGCAGAAAACTTGAATGAACTCCTAGCGTGGACCACATGTGCTCAAAGGCCACTCAGCCTTGGTGAGCTTGATACGATACTGAAGCTTAAATCAGAAGAGGGGGATGGCATGATTTACCTCGAGGGCGCACTAAGGAGACAGTTTGCGTCTTTTTTTGGTCTGACGCGGGAGGATGGCTTAACAACATCAGATATGCATCTAGTCCGTCATCTGGACGTCGACTCTGATGACGATGAGAGGACAGGGGGTCCTCGGGCCGGGGAAATGTTTGAAGATACTGATGATATGACTGATTTCGATTCAAATCCAACCACCACCGAGGTTTCGCTCTGTCACGCCTCTATTGGAGATTTCCTAAGGGATGAACAACATGGGAAAATATCCGCCGGCTCAAACTTCCCAGCTGTCGGGGTCAATATTATCGAGGCAGAATTCAGTGTTCTCAAGACGTGCCTTCAGTTACTATGCGATGAGGAGCTTGCAAAGAAGCCGCAGGGAAATAGCCAAAGTATGCATTCCTACGCATTGAATAACTGGCTTGGACACATCCAAGATGTCGAACCTTCCAAACTCGACAAGTCGCAAAGGGGTGAGATTGTTACCCTACTAGCTGAAATGTTTGAGAATGAAACGTGTATGAAGCGATGGGCTGGTGGCATGACAAACGATTTCTTCAATAAGAACCTTACCAATATTCGAAAATGGCTAGACGACAAGGAAGTGGTACCGCTTTTACCAGAGAAGAGTCAAGAATTCCTTCTTGGAACATCTGAGGTGCCCGCGAGGATATTCAAACCTGTTGCTTTATTCGTCGCGAAACAGTGGCTCCAAGATGTGTGGTGGATACCACGAATTTGTTGTCAGATTGTGCATAGTTATATTGCCCTGGAAAATGGGAACTCTATTGCACATCGCTGTTTAGACTCGGCAGAGGACATTATTTCCGTAGCCGAATGGTCTGCTTTAGAAAAGAATGCCCAGTGGCATAGGCGATTGGCCATGGCGTTACGTGAGGGTTCACACTATGATCAAGCTTTAGAACATTTCGGAAAAGCCCTTGAGCTTGATAGCACAATGTCGGCCGCTCGTGGCGGAATGGCTATTGTGTATTTAATGAAAAAGGAGTACGAGAAAGCAATAGAGCTGGATAAAGTGACGCAAGAGGAAATACCCCTGACTTACGACCCAGCCAACTTGACACCAAATTCGGAAAACTACCATGATCCCCTGGAGCGCATGGCTCAGTGTTATGATGTACTAAAAGATGATGAAAATGCGTTCAAATGTTACCAACAAGCACAACGTGTTAGGCCCAGCTGCAATACGTGCACGCTCAATATTCTCTCCAAAATGGACGAAATGGAGCTATACGGCGATATCATACAACTTTTAAAGGATATGAACGCAAAAGAAAATGCTACCAAAGCAAATAGTGTCCTAATCGACTCTCTTTGGCAGAACTCATCCGAAGAACCGGAGTATTTCGGTATAGTGGCTAAAGCCGCACACAAGACAAATGAACTAAATTTTGTGGCGGATGTCTACCGAAGCGCAATTCGTGCCGCACGAAAAAAGTTGAAGACGGTGGTAGCATGTTCGCTTGAATTGTGTCTTGCTGCGTTATATTACCAGCACTTTCACGAAGAAAATAGAGCCATTCCAGTATGGAAGAAAGTCCTTGAGACATTCTCCGTCTCGAAAGAAGAAAGTGAAATGGGATTTATCAGGAAGCAAGCGTCTATTAAACTCGCGAGGCATTACTTCCGGGAAGCCGTAGCAGCTGGTATTGACTCTCCTGAAGCTGTCAAGCATGTCGCTGAACTTGAATGGCTAGTGAATGGGAGAGGCAATGGAGAAAGCAACGCATCTTTCATCCCTGCAAGTGCTTCTGCGACTATTCTTGGTGCGTGGTACATTTTAAAGGGGATGAAAGAAGAAGCGAATGTCTTTTTCAAGCCGTCAATTAAAGCGGCGCTCGAGATATTGTCGGATGACGACCCAGAAAACGATATGGAGGGATATTTCGGTCTCGTCTCAGTTCTCATTGTGACACGGGACGACAGGAATGCGATTGCCCTCCTTCATGCCCTTGGAGCTTACGAAAACAAAACATCAGCCAACACCGACGAAGAATCGGGCTCTGATGGTGGTGAAGATGATAGTGATGCTAGCGATTCCAAATACGATGACGATTATTTTGCATGTGCATGCGATGGGTCATGCAATCGTGTGTTCAAAACTTACGACAGCACCTACCTATGTAGATACTGTTTCGATCTGTTATTTTGTGAACCATGCATGAAGCTTCTGAAAGCCAACCAGATGCCACTCAATTTATGCAGCCCACATCACGACTGGCTCTTTGTCCCTCCTAACCCGCAGGGCGTTCATAAGGGCAAAATATTCATCGATGGAGCTTTTATTGATCTTGAACAGTGGAAGAAGAATATAAAATTGGAATGGAAGGTCTGAGCAATATATATTTTAATAGTATAAAGGCTACTGATAAAATTTATGACATCGTCTCCATTCCGTTCTTGCTCCGGAATGCCAGACATTATCCCGTATTACTCCTTGAAACAAAAGTGTTACTCCATACTGCATGATTATCACGTCAGTTTGAAATGATTAGTTGCTTGGTTATCGGGAACTCAAGGGATGCTTATATACCCAACTAAACCAATCAATAGCTTTGAACTCCACGAAACCCACTAACTACAAAAAACAAAAACTATGAACAAGACAAAGACTAATTTAAAATAATAAGCAAATTAAGCAAATTAACAAAGCGGATCGGGCTTCGCTCATAGGTAGAATCGGTGTTTACGGAGTATGCCGTCATCCTCCCCAGATCAAATCGGGCTTGGCGGCAATGGCAAACAAACAGCCATCAATGAAGGGGATGGCGCTGTTTATCCTTCATCTCATGTCTCTAGTCTCCTTTAATTCTAGCAGAGATTGGGCAAAGTCGTTGCAATGCCTTTCACACCGGTAAACACGTCTCTAGGGGCTCTGCTGCTCTACCAGGGTTCAACCGGACTGTTTCAGCATAATGGGAGACCGTTTGGAGTCTCGTCTATGCTCTCCGGCTGTGTAGCAAAGCCCAGTCGAGAGAATATTCCTGTTATTCTTGGGATGATATCTAGCATTGCTCCGGTGTATAAGTTTGCGCCATCACTTCTTCCCACTTATCCTGTTCCTCCAGCGACCTGGGAGGCCGCGCTGATTACGGCAGGTACAGGTTTTCTAGTGGGATGGGGTACAAAGGTATAGAAACACAGGATGATCTCCTCGTTCCCCTTTGGTACTCTGTTTTCTAACAACCGATGCCCCTTGGGTGGGATAGAATGACAATGGATGTACATCGGGCCATATGCTTTGCGGGCTTTCTCGACTGTCGCCACGATCCATCATCGCGACGGGGATCTTCTTCACCACAGCCCTGATCACAGCCAACTCAGGAATTGGAGCTTCCGTTTCACCGTCGCCTGATGGGCAACCACTTTATATGCCGGTGTATCCAACAAATGGAGAGTTCGGATTCATGGCCACCGCGGTGGTTCTTTCGCAGATAATCAACTCCGTCTTAGTCCCAGGGACCTTCCGCCGGTCAAAGGCGTCAGCAACTGCGTACAGCTATATCGCAGGGTTGCAATTCGGGCTTGGTTTGCTGATCAGTGGAATGGCTAGTCCAGAAAAGGTTCTGGGATTCTTCAATTGGATAAATCCTACTCTCCTAGACCCCTCACTGGCACTTGTCATGCTATTTGGAGTGGGACCTGGACTTTGGTCGTATCTGAGGATGAAAGATGAGTACGGAAACGAAAGGGGCCAGAAGCCGCCGACCCTGACGGATAGGTTTAATTTGTCAACTGCCACAATTTCGGACATTGATTTGAGGTTTGTTGCAGGTGCTATAGCATTTGGTATCGGTTGGGGTTTGTGTGGCGTTTGTCCAGGACCTGGATTGTTGAGATCTGTACTTCAGCCCTTGTGGGGTGCATCATGGCTAGGAGGATACTGGCTTGGAAGTCTTTTGGGGTTTTGATAAACTCCCCCATGTAAAAAAATAAAGGGGGAGGGGGATAAAACCTAGGAATATTAGCGAAAAAGGATCTCAGGGCGCTTGTTTGCGAGGTGATGGTTGCTGTATTACTCAGGATGATAGTTTGTATCTCAACAAAAGTTCAGTCAGTTAATATCTTTATTTTTATTATTTTTATCAAGCCTTGGGTGGGTAGTTGACGCATATCCTAGAATAATTTCGAAAATTTCATGAAGCAACATGAACTAAAACTTATTTATATATACATGAACTTCTGAGTGGTAGTTGGGTATCAGTATCGCCGGATAGAAGGTCCAAAATTATAGGCAAGCCCACGTCAAAATGCCAAAAGCTGATAAATTATTCTTATCTTTGACTATATATGGATCAAAATTCTCGTTAGCTTTCTAGAATAAGCTTGACCTGGTTTGAAAGGGGCTGGGGAATTGGAGGCGATACCAGGAAAAAAATAAATAAAAAGAAATAGAGAAAAAACCAACTACACGACTGAATAGATCCAAGATTGCCAAAAGGACACGGAATTGCTTACAGCTCCGATTTGTCTTTGTCTAATGCTTCCGACCTTTTAGATCCAAGGAACCCCTCGAGTTCCATCCATTCGGTGAGAAATGCCGTTAGAAGGGTGCTCCAGTCCTCAACTGTGGCTGGGTCTAGATGCTCTGCATCATCGTCAATCGTATGCCAAACCTTGGGAAAGGGAATTGGTATTAAGTGCAAAATGTCAACTCCTCGCTCCATAAATGGCAGATGATCATCTCCGATCTGCGCGTTGAAGTCTTGATCATCTGTTTTCGAGGCCTCTGAAAGCCAGGCCTTTCCTTGTTCGCGTTTACTGCTAGCCGACTTAAATTGTCCCAGCTCACGAAGTCGCTGTTCAAGCTTAGCCATGTGCTTATAAGCCCAGTGAGTAGTTTTAAAATAAGATGGGATGTTGGGGTCCTTCGATCCGAGTAAATCCAGCAGCACAAACAGTTTGATTGCGGACAGTTTTGTTTTAAATGTTGAGAGGGAGGGGTGATATTCGTGTTCCATCGATTCAGCGAGCGAGCGGGCTCCATAAAGGGAGTCGGTATCGGACCATGCATGGAAAGCCTCTTCACCGTCTAGTAGAAGTACCTGGATTCCCTGGGGATCATCTAACAATGATTCGTGGTTGTCTTCCATCGCTTTCCATTTTTTCGTCAATGCTGCGTCAATACTTCGTACGGAGTGCAGAATCATTGCACACGGGGCAGCGCTATCAATGGCCCCAATAAAGCCCTCTGGCGTAATTTTGCTGTCATAATGCGCAACGAGGGTCAACCTGGCAACATCCCCAGGATGTGTTCCTGGAGGATCTCGAGATGCTATCAAATTGACAAACGGAATGTCCTTATTACCGGTGGCCGGCGTTTTCGAGGTGGAATTTTGAAACTCGATCTTCCAATCCGGGAGAGACGTTTTAAAGAATGTAACGAAGTGTTCTAGAACTGCGGTTGACCCGGGAGTGCCTGGGACTCTGGTCCGGAGTATGGGGGCTAATAAAGCGCCATTATGGATGTCGAAATCGGTTCCAGGGCGGGGCAATTCTTTTAATGTAGTATCGGAGGCGGTGATATATGCGGCGGTGGGTGACAATATGGCTAGGAGACAAGAGAGCACAGCAAACGCCCACAAGGCAGCATGGTAGGTCATGGTAGTAGGTAGTGGACAGCTTGTTCAATGGTGCACATCGAAGCTGAAGTCGAGAGGAAGGGCGGTGATTCAATAGAGACGCATTGTTGGTTAAACAAGAGACGCCCGCTATATAGTTAAATCCATCCTTTTACCAGGATTATTTATCCATTGCGCCTAGCTCAATCTTCGGGGGTTTGCAGACTGTCTTTGTCTTGTCTGCCCGCCGCATCTTGAGCTTGTTGCCCTGAATGTTTAGTTATCACGTGCAATCGGCTTCTCTTGCAAACATCAGACAGAAGAGTTAGTTAACTAATAGACCAGGCGGCTTCGAAGTATGATACTTTGAATATTCTGGGCCATTGAAAATTCGTATTCATTTACAGATATACTCCGTACACAGACATAATATAATCGTGCGCAGTTTCCTCCAAATTCCTTCAACAATGTTATGTCTGCGTTGCCTTCGTCGCTCAATACCTCACATCCAATCCCTACGACACCCAAATTTGTCGAGCATATTCGTTCGTAGGAAAACATTAGATGCATTGTCAAGCTCACCGAGAGCTGTAAAACGGCCTTCCGCTTCTTCTTCCCAGGGTGCTCTGCGTGCTCCACTCCGACACCCTCAATCAAGAATAGGACCTGCAGCTGGGAGAGGTCAGTCCCCAGCACCCCCTTGGGATTTTTTTTTGGTGGCATGCCACTAATCTTGCGATCAAAAATGCAGCTCGCCTGAGGCCGAAGCAGGTGGTTATATACCATGCGGGTACTGGAAAGATCGCTTTTATCGGTATGATGCGAGCCACAACTATACTCATATTCGTTGTTTCGTGTGCTGTGGTTGCTCCCGCCTTTTCTACTACGGAATTCCCATGGTATCTATCACCAGCCAGTAAGTAGCGTCTATCTAGCTATGTATCCTGTGTACTAAGAAACTTGGCTCTAACCTACCAATTCGCGTATATAGTAATTATCGGTGGGGCGATACCTATGCTCTTCGTCACCTATACCGCCGCCCCTTTTGTCAATCAGATCTTCCTCTCTCTCCCTAGCTTTGTGCAACATTCTGCGGAGCATACGCAGTCATTTCTGAAAAAAGTACCTCGAACCGCTACGTTAAGCATTGAAACCATGAGGTTTAATTTCTATCCTAAGAGAACGGTGGTGTCAATAGGGGATTTAGCCCCTAGAACATCCATACTTCGGCCTGTGACTTTTATGAACACAAACCCTCAACTACAGCCATGGTGGAAAGGAAAAGACAAAGTTTATTTTTATACACCTGAGAGAAGCAGACCGGCAAAGCCCACATCAAAATTTTACCCTGGAGTCTGGGAACAGGTGTTCTCACTTATCAAGAGCAATAAGGCCTAGAAGCTGGACACAAAAGTTGACCAAACCATTAAAATCATTATCATTGTTAGCTCACGCTACACCCTACACCTTGATATTTATTTATCTCCTTTTGTTACTCTCTATAGCATATAAATCCCTCACTCTGTTCTCACTATTGCTACGACTTTCACTAGCAAGCCATCTCCCAGCTAGAGGTTCTATGTTTTTCTGAGCAACACAAGTGAGGGCCACTATTCACTGTTTGGCTTCCGTCTCTAGGATAAACACAACAAGTGACTGAAGTGGGCAACGATAACCAACACACAATCTCCCCTCACTATTTAACCGTCTCGTTCTGCTCTCGCTCTCTCTTTCTCTCTTCTTCAGCTCACCTCTACTTCTCGTTCAACTAAACCCCAACTTCCATTTCAATATCAATTTCCAATACTATCCAAACCCTCACAATATCTATCTCATCATGGATAAATTGACTAAGGGTGAACAGAGGATCTTCACCCTCGGGATCCTCTGTGCTACTGAGGGCCTCAAGAATATGAAAGTGAGTTACAGTATCCAAGACCCCTTCAGCTCCATTTCGATAAGCACTTTCAAAGAAGAATAATTCTAATCCCTTGTACAATTAGGTCGACTACGCAAAACTAGCTATATCCGCTGGTCTCAAGAATGGAGCTTCCGCATCGGTTCTGTTCAATAAAGCCAAGAGTAAATTTTTAGCGAACAGCGAAACCGAAGGACTTGCCAAAGATGTCTCCAAGGTTTGTTGTCTTCCGCGACCATATTCCTGAAACAGACATGATATACTAACGCGTCCAAAGCCCGCAACTCCAAACAAGGTTGTGAAACCCAGAGCTAAAAAAGCTCCTGCGACCGGCAAGGGAAAATCCAAGGCTACGAAGAAGGGGATGGATGATGCTGCTGGTGCGATCATCAAAAGCGAGCCGGATGCCGTCATGGTGGACGGTGATGACGATCTTGTAGAAGTTACTCAAGGGTAAGCATGCACGCCTTCCTTGAGATTATATTAAATGACTGCCTCTAACTGGGACATAGAGGACAAGTCATCAAAGAAGAACCAAGCTTCGCTGAGGGCATCATTGACGGCACCTCTTATCCCATCAAGCAAGACCGTTCGGGTGATCTCTGGGCTATCAGTTCTTCCCCCCGCGACGATTCTTCCGAATGCACCATGGATTTCAAGGAAGAGCGTGACATCTAACCAAATCCCACACGGTTCGATATGTCGATTGGCTCTCAATCTTTCGATGTGACATCTCCACTCGATTTAATCATTTTTTTTTTCTCCCATTTTCCAGATGGTCTTCCCCATTGGTCTAACTAAGCCTTTGCACCCGCAATATTGGATCACTGATCTACTCATTGGCATAAGTTTATTCCAGCACGGCCTTGGTGGCACTTTTGTATTCATTTAGTCCTTGGGGTACCTAGCTACGTTTGGTTTCCTGGAAAATGTGCCAGGGGTTTAAATCTGCCCTGCTTGTTTCCGGATTTTTTAACATGGGGTATTTGCGACTGTTTTCCTGCTTTTAATCGATTATTTAATGGCATTACACGCCCATGATGATAGCATGCATCTAATTAGTTAGTTCTCGCCAGAATGAAATTTAATCTCTGCATCCCATCTAAATACAAAGGGTCAACCTTCGGTCGACGGACTCTTGAACTAAGTCACTCATTACCAGAACCCCTTATTAATATATATAGAGAACGAAGGATTTTTATTCGCAGAGGCTATACAATATCAATAGGCCAACACAGTAGTTCTGCCGACACTAATAGCTATACTACGAGAAAACCAAAATATAATAGGTTAGTAGTCTTCTCCGCCGGTAAGCAAGATGGACGATTAATTGGACGATAAAATTACAAAGTAGGCCCGTTCATTTTTGCACAGTCCAGCGATCGGTAATAGGTCTAGTTTTTCACCTAGCCAAAGAGTGCAGTTGGTCCCTCTAAAATGGCCAGTTTTGAGCTATACACCCAATACTCGGTAAAGTCGGCCGAAAAGACAACATGAAGGAGGTGGCTAATATTTACTACTTGCATAATAGCATATTTAGTTAGTTAGCTAGAGTAATAATTTAGTACTAAGTTGGATTGCATACCTCTTTGCTTTGTTGGTAGACTTTCGGAAGTCCAGAATCAAAAAATCAGTTATCTGGGAAGCTTGAATCCAGGGGTAATACCGCCCTCCAGGTTTGAGCCTTGTGGCGTGTTCTTCGATATCCTGGCCATCTCCTTAGGATTTCTATTGCCCAACTTGTAACTCTAACTTGGAAATCCACACGACCACCTTTAATGCAACCAGACCATTCAGAAGAAAGATAATGCTGTTCATTAAGCAATGAAAAGCAAGCCCGATAAAATTCATCTTGGAATGTGGCTTACAGTGGACGTGATAGTTGGGTAAATATTACTCCAGGTCGTAAATATCTCATAACTTGTACAGGCCTTAAAATTGCGGACTACTTCAAAATACAATCTCTCGATAGTTGGGAATCGATTTGAAGGGAACTCGGGCGTATCGACAGAGACAAGGTGTTCAGTATACCTATTCGTTTATTACTAAACGTTTTATAAGTAGACAAGTTGGCAGTAATTAAAGCCTTACCTGCGATGAGGTGTGGTTGGAAATACGTAAATGGGCTTCTCTTCCCTCGAAATAATGCCCTGTAGCCATCCTATCTTATAGCACACTTTAAGTGCCTGATTCGCATTAGGATCGTCGCCTGATCCATACTCAACTAAAGCCTTGCGGAGAAATATTGCTACAGTAGGGTTGTCCTGTAGAAAAAATTTCCTCGGCACACCTCGAATGAACGAGCCAGTATGCTCCATGCAAGTTGCGAACATGGAACTATCGCTTAGATGGTCCCAGACCGCACTAAGGGTTATTTCATCGGAATTCTTACCAAACACCCGGAAAGCCTACAAAGTATGTACATGTAGATAAAGTCACATTTCAGAAGGAGTGGAAGAAGGGACTCACATCCGCAGTAGAGACGTAATTTAACAGGGTAGTGACACCCGAGGGATGTCCATTAGTAATGTCCCAAAGGTATTCTTGAAGTTCTTTAGAGAGCTGAAATAATTGACCGTGCCAGCTAGCTTTTTCCGAGAATCTCCGAAACACATCGTTAAAATCGTCTCGGGTAAAAGAGCCCAATATTATTCTTTTCAGAACGCCACGATAAGACTCTCTGACGGCCCGGCAATATAACAGGCGTAGGAGTCTGGGTTTCCGTGTGGTAATTCGTTGCCGAGCCGTACGATGAAAATAATGCGACTAGGACAGGTACACCGGGTAGGAATTTAATCAGATCATTCCAAAAGCTTATATAGGGGTAGGAACCCTATGCCTCATCTACAATGAGCAGAACCTCCCGCTCAAGCCAGTAGGCGCAATCTAGAGGCCGATTCGTAATACTATTCAAAATCTGGTAGTAGGAGCCTCCGGTATGCACCCCATCGGCAAATGTCCTCGGCCATGAGAAAGCGACAACAGGTATATTGGAATGTTTTTCCACATGACATTGTATTAAGCGTGCAAGTGTGTACTTGCCACTTGCGGGCGTACCCCGAACGTGTACAGAGGTTTGTCCCAAAAGTCTTTGGCCTTCATGCTAAGGCCTAGGTGAGAGGATGCCCACAAGCCTGGCAGAGAAGTCCACTAATGTCGGAGGCTGCGCGTGGAACACTATAGATCCCTCTTTGGCACGGGCATGGTACTGAAATTGCGAGCGGTTCTAGATAGTCCCTCCTGACCGTGTGGTCACTATTCCACTGTTTCTCTAGTCCAGGGCCTGCATGGGAAGTAGTCTTCCTCATTGATTTCTTGAAATTTCCTACGAAATTCTGCAGAAAATTCTTCTGCTTGGGTCAAGGCCTGGGTGTTGTCAACATGCCAGCCGCGAGTAGAACCTCGCATTTACCAACTGCCATGATGCGAAAAGCCACTGATTCAGGTTCCGGTGCGAGCGACAAGCTGTCTGTATTGGAACAGCAATTCAGACCGTTTGCAACTCGTCGTAGTCGAGATAACATCACTACAGTAGTATTGAAGTAAGGAACTGGGATATTGAGAAGCCAAGAGAGAAGCTTCCGGTGGTGGAGAGAGCGAGTGGGAGTGAGCGGGCAAGTGCGAGGTTGTCTTTACATGGGTGGGCAGCTACGCTAACCCAAAAAGTGCATCACAAAGCTAGTTAGTTCTCAAGTATCTCACAATGAGTTATTAATTCTTTCATTTCCACGGGTAAAACTATATAAATCGAAAAAGAAAAACAATAACGAACAAGAAACGCCTCCTCCGTCCCGTATCATCATCCAAATCATGTCTGGAGCAGCTATTGCACAAGAGACACCATGGCATGCCGCATTCCCCTCACCCAAGATCGTCGCAACCACCATAACTCGGGATGAGGTCCTGCAAATGATAACCAAAAACGCCACTGGAACTAATCCGTTGGATTTCGTGCTGGTAGACTTGCGAAGAGCTGATCATGAGGTTTGTCGCGTTTTACATTGCAGTTATGATGAAGGGTTACTGGATTCTGTCTGACTGGCGGGATTAAACCCCTCTTTGTTCCGTATTTATTTATATAGGGAGGAACCATATCTGGTTCGTTAAATCTGCCTGCCCAGAGCTTATACCCATCCATTCCTACGCTTTACGCTGTTTTGAAGCAAGGCGGGATTAAAAAGGTCATTTGGTACTGTGGTAGGTTTTTCTTCCCTAAAGAAACATGATACCCCAGCGTCGCTTTTGTGACTGAAATAAATTCTAGGCTCGTCTGCTGGACGTGGAACTCGTGCTGGTGGTTGGTTCGCCGACTATCTCCACGACGTGAAAAAGGGGGAGACTGGCATGGAGAGCCTGGTGCTAGTGGGTGGGATCAAAGGATGGGTGAAAGCAGGGGAGGAGTATATCACTCAAATGGACGGATATGATGCGAATGTCTGGAAGAATCTTTGAGTAAGGATATTAAATTTGAAATTATTCTATGGATGGGTTAGATCTAGAAATCTATATTCCACATCGCGAATTATAAACGCCCACGTTTCCGGGGCTGCTGACTGGGTGGTGTGAAACCATGAGGTTAGCACCAGCAGAAGAACAAAAATAATGTAAGGGGACATGTCACCAATACATCCCGAACCCCATGTCGCAATGCCCTTGCGTTGGTAGAAAAGGCAAAAAATGACTATAATGACTCAATGGCCTTAAGTAGGACTTCGATGCCATGATCTGTAGTACCTGGGTTTTCAGGGTCGTCCTTCAGAATCCAGGCCACGTCGCTCCACCACCCTAGCCCAATCATCCCGCCCCCTTTCCGCTTCTCGAGACTGTCCTTCATTCGACTTGTGTGCTCCCATTGTTTGGCAGCAACTTCAGCAGTCTCTACCACTGTACTAGGAATGCCACACATCGAAGCACAATGCATACCAAAGCTTCCCTTCGCAACTCCTTCTTCCAATTTATATAGGAACGTGATGCGTCTTTCTGAATCGTCAACATCAATTCGCATCCGCCGTGCAGCGATTTCGGGATGACCTTCAAATTCCGCAGCAAGTGAATGGTAATGCGTTGCAAAAAACCCAAGGGCACCCACATGCGTTGCAACATGGTGAAGCACAGCTTGTGCCACAGCAACGCCATCATATGAACTAGTGCCGCGGCCAAGTTCGTCGAGAATGACCAATGATCGAGGAGTAGCTTCTGAAAGAATTTTCTTGGTTTCTGAAAGTTCAACAAAGAAGGTTGATTGAGCAGCGAAGATGTTATCGTTTGCCCCAAGACGCGACATTACGCGATCCACTGGAGTAAGACGGGCATATTCACAAGGAACATAGCAGCCAAGCTGAGCCATGATCACGGCTGTACAGGTCTATAATGACGGGTAGTATGTTAGCGAAAAGGTTTAATTTCCAGTGAGGGGTAACAAATGTTTCCGGACTAACCATGCGTAGAACAGTAGATTTTCCTGCTGCATTGGCACCAGTGAGAAGGTTCATATTAGGGCTCTCGCCCCCCAATATAACATCATTTGGAATGAAATCGCCCACGTTTGGCATCATACACGGATGTCTTAGCTCACGGAATTCTAAAACACTCCTTTTGTCATCTACCAAGATTGGACGACAACTTGGGTACCCGAGAGCTGATGATGCTTTGGCTAAGCTAAGAAGACAGTCGAGTTGGGCGATTATCTTGACAGCTGTGAGCCAAATCTGGTATGTTTCATCAAATCGAGCGTAAAACCGTCCAGTCACATCTTTAACAATCTGAGAGTGTGTTTCCTGTGCTTCCTGAAGCTCGCGGATCAGCGTTCGTAGTTGTGGAAAATAATACCTCTTCACTTGCTTTGTTGCCGACATCTGGTTCCAATTCTTTGGAATACCCTTAACTTTGACAGGTACTTCAAGTTGATAAATCTCTTTGCCGCTGTCTCTGAAGACAATTGAAGAACACTTGAGATCTTTTCTAACACCTTGGAGGAGCTGCTGGAGTTGGTCTTCAAGGTCATCGATCGTTTGTTGAGAGGTATCAAAATCCTCCTCTACCCCTTCTTCGGGTACCAAAATGCCAGCCTCCTTCGCCTTTCGCCGGTCGAACGCTGTTTCCCAGTATTTTAGGTGCTCACTTAGATCTGGCATTGAAGCAATCAATTGCCCGATCAGACCATCACCAGAGCCTGCCTGCTTTATAAGTCCAACTGTTTCTTCGATCTGCTCAAATCCTTCTAGCACGCGGATGAATTCTTGAACCTTGCAGCTTCCTGCATGGACACGGGAAATGAGGCGTTCTAAGTCCGGCATCTTGCTCAATTTTGAAGAAAATTGATCATGGATTGTATTGTCCGCGTTGAGACTTTCAACTGCATCGAGCCGGGCATTTATCTTATTGACGTCCATGAGCGGATGGCAAACCCACTGTTTAAACATTCGTTTCCCGAAAGGTGTAATACACCGGTTCAACAGCTGAAAAAGTGTTCCATCCGGGCCTCCGTCATACGAATTGGCGAATATTTCAAGATTAATCAGGGTTTGACCATCTAGGACAAGCGAAGATGCTTTTTCGATCGGATCATACCACGCGAAATTGCCTATGGTGATGATATCCCGTTCAATTTGTAGCATTCGCAGGTATTGCAGGAGAGCGCCAAAAGCGGACATGACTAGCTCTTTGTCGCGAGAGGCCCTCAATACCTTCGGCCATGCCTCAAGATCTGCCACATCCTCAGATTCAAAGTACTTGCTCGCATCGAGTTCTCTGACGGTCATATCGGCTTCCCAGAATTCTTTCCCTGGTTTCAAGTGGTTCCAGAGCGTTGTCGGGCCGACGTTGTTTTTCAATATCCTGAGAGCCTTTGTGGACATTACCGATTTCTCTAATAGCAGCTCTTGAGGCCTAGTTTGGGCCACAAATGTCTCAAACTTGGTCAAGTCGACATCGTCGCTAAATTCAGATAAATAGAATTGCCCAGTAGCCGTATCAACGAACGAGATACCGAATGCTGGAAGCCCATCGATCAAGGCCTCCTTGATCGCTACACAGTAAGTGGACATATCGTTTTGAATCATTGAGCCGTCAACAAGAGTACCAGCGGTCAAGACACATTTTAACTCCCGCTTGATGATTTTGTCCTCCTTTTGCGGTTTTCCGTTGCCACGCTCCCTCATTTCTTTGCCTAACGCCGACTCAGATTGGTCTACTCTTGCAATCTTAAACCCCTTTGCAACGAATTGGTTTGCCCAATGATCAAGACTCATCTCGGGCACACCGACCATGCGCATATTGACCCTGTCCGTAAGTTTCAGATCGAAGAGTTGGTGTCCAATGGTAGCATCATTCTCATAGAGCTCGTAAAACTTCCCCTTTTTGAAGAATACTACTGTATCCCAGAACTTTTGCTTAATTTCCCAATATTGTTTTTCGAAAGCAGAAAACTTCGACCACGCAATAGGCGGGATATAGAGCGTACGGGGGTCGTAGTCAGGATGCCCGACAGGATTCTTATCCATATCCATAGCATTCGCGAGCCAAGGATAGCGTTTTTCTGGCTCAATCATGTGCACCTTTTCTCTTTTAAGTTCTCTTTTTGATACTGATTTAGCCAATTGGGTTCGCGGCTCGTATGGCATGTTGTTGCTAGGATCGTATGACCATTTCTTAGCGGTCCCTGACGTAGTTGGGGAGTTCCCTATGCTAGAATCTGTTTCTTCTCCTAGGTCTGGAGATGAACTTCGCAGTTTGGTCGAAGGGGGGTTGGATGGTCGTTTCCTTTTCTTTGTCGGTCTCGCGTCTTCATCTGAATCGTCGGGCACAACAAAATCATCGATATCGAGATAGTCATCACCCGTATCATACTGTTCAAACTCATCATCGCTACCTTCGATGGAGACCTTTCTTTTCTTCTGACCCTTGTTTCCAGCACGTCTTTGTGCAGGGCCGACGATGTCGTCGTCATCCGATTCACAGTAGCTTTTAACTACTGCCTTGGCCTAGCAATAATATCAATATGAGTCTCTTTGCAGCGGAAGGATTCTATCAAACAATATCTTACCTGACGAGTGGATGTAGTGGAGCCGTACTCTCGCTTGGGAGCCGCCTGCAGTTCGGTAAGCCCGTTAGTAGGTGTTACAGGAGAAAGTTGTCCCACTTGTTTCTGAGCACTTTCCTTCAAACCGGTTGATGAACAACTCACATTTTCGTTTTCGGGTTCAATTGCGTCGCTGCTAGGGTCAGGGGTAAAAGTGTTACGCGATGATAGCTTCGGTTTTGGCTGGAAACGTGAGGTGGAGGTGACAGTTGAAGACTTGCGGACCACATGTCTTTGCACAGGCGATGAGTCGGGTCCTTGACTTGGGTTGTTCTGCTGAGAGGGTGAGGAAGCTGAGGGAGAAGACTTGGGCTGAAAGAACCCCAGAATGGACTGTTGCTGCTTTTTCATGTTCTGAGTGTTGGGAGTCGAGCCTTTCAAGACACGCGGAGTTGACGGCGTTCTGCTGCTCATAGGAGCCATTGGAAGGGATGATTGCAAAAGTACAAGGTATAAAAATACGCTAAAGCGAGCACATGTTCTATGATGCTGTTAATATAAGAATCTTGGTTCTGGAATGAATAATGTGCTAAGAGAGAAGGCGTTCTTGGGCTGGAGGAGAGTTGGTTAATTGATTGTTCAGTGTTAATTGAAACACTTGAAAAGGTCGCGTCGACAACGCGTCAATGAGAAATGACCGCTGACTAAGCCACCATCCCGTTCCTCCACTGCTCCGTAATTATTATACGACCAAGACGGATGGCTTTACAGGGACGAATGTTTGATACTACATATTTTGATTGAAAAGTGACCTAATATTCGATCGTCTATGAAGCCTGTCCCAAGACAACTATTGTACAGTGGTAAATCATGGAAATTTATACTCATCAAAGGTGTCCCGAGCCTGTTGGTCGGTAACCTGACCAAAAGGTCAGAGCAAAAAATAAACAGAAATAAATAGAGAAGTAATGTTACATAGATTCCGTTGCGTTTCATCTCAACAAGAACGTGTATACACCAGGGAAAATAATGCTGGGTTTCGCAGGCAATGAGGTGGTATATAATAACGCTTGTCTTGCTATTTCGGGTGGATGGCGTTGACATCAGGCCAAGCGTAGCCCTCTGCCTTAAAGTCTTCATCAGGAAGAACTTTTATGATTTTTATTTTCCATTTCCCAACCTTTAGAATGAGAAGGCTTCCGTCGATAAGATATTTCTCGGTCTCGCTTCCGGGCCATATCTTAATAGGGGCGAATTGGAGCGCATCGCCCATTTCTGCATTGCCCCCGGACATGGACCCGACTCTGGCCCCATTGTTCACAATTAATCGATGTCCTTCTTGCTTAGAGGGTACCATGCCCGCAGTATGGAGAATCTTGTGGAAAGTCTGTCCGACTACCTGAGAACGCGGTAGCACTAGGTTCGGGCTAGGTGCATTAAATAAGTTCGGGTGAAAGGTAGTTTGATCGGCCCCTTGATTTATGGCTGCTGGTGTGGGACCATTACCTGCGGGAAGAGGCGAGGCTGAGCTGGCGAGCGTGTCGCCATCTATCGACGGAGCGGTTTTTGATAAGAATATGGTTCTGTGAGACTTTTCTGCAGTTGCAGCTTCCTCGGGTCCGTGTATCAACTCCACAAATTCTTTAGCTAGAGCGTGCTGGGCCACGCGTAGTGAATGGTCCTTGTTATGTTCTACCATTATCTCTTGGATTCGAGGTAATGGTAGAAATGTGAAAAGTTTCAGATATCTTTCAATATCACTATCGGCCAGGCGAACAAAATACTAATTCAAGTCAGTATGCGGATCATTAGACCTAAAATGATAACGAAACAAACATACCTGATAGAGATCGTAGACCGAAGTCATGTCCTTATCCAGCCAAATTGAATTACCAGCTGATTTTCCGATCTTCTCGCCGGTCGACGTCGTGAGCAGTGGAACCGTAAATCCAATCGGCTTTGAAAGTTCAGGGTCCTCGCTAGCTGGGCGTAATCGTCCCAGCTCTTCGACTTCCATGCTTGGTGTTTTAAGTATTTGTTTTATCATGTCAACCCCAAATTGAATGTTCCCATGTTGATCGGATCCCCCAATTTGAATCGTAACACCTTTTTGATAGAGTTGCCAAAAATCCCAGGCTTGCATCATCGGATAGCACAGTTCGGCAAACGACATACCGCCCCCACTCCCGCTTTCAAGCCTTGTTTTGACCCTATTACACGAGCAGCAGGTAAGGATACGTTTTTAACCAATAAAAATGAATGGACTAAGAACGTACGGTTCACGACCAAGCATTGGCCCTACTCTTGCATGGGTTCCAAGGACCGTCATAACCTCAACCAGTGGTTGTTTATTCCACCAGGCATTATTATTTTCTAGCACTCGCCTCCAGGCCCATTCATACTCATATCCATATTTCTTGCCATAAAGTTCATATGAACGTCCAAGCTTTTTCAGCTGTTGATGCATCGAGGCAATGTAGGCTTTTCTAGAAGCCGAGCCTAGAACCGGACGTGACTTTGTGCGACCTGTAGGATCTCCAACCTTTGATGTCGCCCCGCCTAGCTGAAATGAGATATTAGCGTAAGAAAGGGATGTGTAAGGATGCAGCGTCGATTCAAAATACGACAAGATAGTATCTGCAGAACAAAGGGGTGCCTACCAGCCAAACTGCTTTCATCCCATGCACATAGGCCCAGCCCAGGACCATAAATGGGAGCATGTGCCCGACATGTATAGAAGGAGCGGTAGGGTCAATTCCGGCGTACATTCCGACTCGCTTGTTCGTGATAATGTGGTCTAACGTGTCTCGGTCTCTGCATATATATATATATATATATATATGATTAGCGACATATTCCTGCGGAAAGTGAGGACAAAAAAACCAAACTCAGGCACCTCAAACATTTGCCTTCCTACTGAACTCACCCTATTACAGAGTTAAACAATCCGCGCTCCTCCAGCATACTGACAAAGCTTTGTCGTTTTCCAGCCTGTATCTCCTTGGCCCAGTCCGCCCATTGCACCCTAGCCTCCTCCGTACGTCGTAGATAGTTATGGGTTATGCATCTTTTATGCGAGAGCCCATACGTACAATTTAGCCCCCGACTTCGATGTGTTGGTGCTGAACGGGTGATAAGATTCTCGGTAGATCGAACGGAACGGGAAATTGGACGCGCTGTCGACGAGAGTGACAGACATATTTGGGATCGCATTATCGCATTGGGAGGCCCTATTGAGGCCAATTCCCTTTGATAGGATCCAAGAACAACTGGTTGTTGGTGTTGATCGCTCCCTCTTGCTCTCTGTTCTATCCAACCAGACTTCCTGGAAAGTTTCCAAGGATTAGCGTTACCGGAAATACGTTAACGCGACACGCGACATGCGGCTAAATGTGGGTTCTAAGCTTTAGCGCGGCTATTGGACATCGAGATGTTTGAGAAAAAGCTGAGACGCGATTGGTATTTCTGGTATATTAAAACAATCTAAGACATATAAATCTCTAAAGAGACCTCGTTATTCCATCCACCCTCCAAGCCCATCATTTCCCATGCTTTCAAAATATCCACGGAAAGCACACAAGCTTCCCTGCAGTTCCCTTTAACCACCAATTCAACCGGCACTGCTCTGCCCTGGAGTAGAACCATGAAATTATTTTCCACTTCCCGCGTTTCTAAGTCAGAGATAAATACCCCAAAGACACCTAATGCCTTTAAAGACACTTTGAATCGGACGCTGTGGGTAGGCGTTTGGGAGATTTCGGCATCCACAATTGCGGCCACCCCAGTCATTTTGTCTAGTAATCCTAATACTGCGACGTGGACCGGGGAGCCTAGTGCTCTGCTATCATTTCCACTTTTATCTAGCGGGCCGAACGCGTAAATCGGATACATGGTAAGAATTTCCCAACCTCTTTGTGCAAGCGTGACCGAAACCAAAGCTGACGAGTCTGCTGGTTCCATGATACGACTTATCTTTCCCGTGCTGTGGGCTCGAATAATGTACTTTCTGTTATCTTCATGTAAGATACCAGGAAATTCTCCGAGGTGAACAAGGCCTGAGAGGGTTGCAGGCCCAATATTGAAAAGCCCAAGAATCCCACTCCCAGTTTTGGCCCAACCATCGAAAGTACCTATTCGTAGGATGTGGGCCTCATTATAATTATGGAATACTTCTCGTGCTCGACCAGGCACGCTTGGACGGAGAATTATAGTATCTCCCTGAGGGGTGGGTGCCGTCATCAGGTTGATCAGGTTAAAATCATGTTTGCCTGGCTCATCCGTGATATAAATGGCGCCCCCGGACACACATCTTGCAGCGGCGTGGAACGAAGCATAATCATGAACTGTTTGGAACATATCCCAATCGGGTATAACGTTGAGATATCTGGTCAGAACGGCATTGTGCGCATTGCAAAAGACGTGCCATAAATGTGACTTCTCAATATTTGGGAAGAAGTCGTCAGAGTTCCTCCACAAGAAGCATGGTTTGTTTCTAGGAAGTAGCGAATGGAAGATAATTTGAGGGGTCTGTGACATGCAGGATATTGCTTTTCCTTGGAACTGCCGTAGTATCGCGCCACACCAAGCATCCTGGTAGGCCGTCATAAACCGTACTCGGTCTTTCGGACTGTCTATCAGATCAAGATAGAACTGAGCATCCGTTTTAACCGCATCCACACCAGCGGATGACAAGAAGGCATAAAAATCGTTAAAAAATTGTGCAATATTGTCTGGATCGATAACGGTCATCTTCCCATCAGCGACTCTGTCCGTTCTCGTTACTTCAGTTGTTTTATATTTTGATGCAATTTCTCCTGTAGGAGAAATTCCACCCCAATAGCCCATTAGTGCGTGCCATACGGCAATATGCTTGATATGGGGATTCTTCTGGCGGATTTCAGACATCGTCGCCTTTAATCCGTTTGGAAAGCCTTCCTCATTCGCATCAAATCTTGTCATACCTCGTTTGAACTGTGGGCCGTCTTTATTGTCTAAAGATTGCCAGTTATCATCGATAATCAAAGTGCTGATTTTAATTTTATTCGCTTTCAACAGTTCAAGCGCATTCAAAATCTTTTTATCCGTCAAGTTTTGTCCAAGGGCATTCCAGGTGCAGTACGTTAGGCCGTCATACCAACTTGACATCCACTGGGCCTTTGGTTCGTCGTTCTCCAGCAACTGAACATCTCCAGAACTCGAAGGCTTCGGATCCTCGTTACCGATAGCACTAATATCTTCGACTTGCGAAAATGCACTGGCGATTTTGCGAGCTTCATACATGACAGCTGCGTTTGCAAGGTCAAACGAGGGGGCAAGAGCGGCAAGAATACGGACTGTTGCACTTTCGGGATTATCGTTTTGAGAAACGAGAACAACTTCTCCTTTCTGCCCTGATTGGAACACGGTTAAAACATTTTCGATCCCGCTGACTGCCAGTAGGACAAGCACCACGCCATCCTTGTGGAGAAATGAAGTCATTAGGGAATCCTCGGTCAAATGAAAACTGTTTGCTCCGTGTCGAGGCGCAAGCCATGGGCTCCAAATTCGAACAATAGAGAAATTTCTGATATAGTCTTTCGGGGTCCCGAGGACCAATGAGTCTTTTTTACCACTGCCACTTTCAGCCGAGCGAACCGGACCAGTAATGGACCAGAGTGCAGTGTCAGGCGAGTCACTCCGCCGAGATTCGATTTTCAAGTTCGGATTCAATCCTTCAATGTACTTTTCCAGGTATTCTGGAGGTAATTTGCCTGTGAAGTGGTCTCTAAGAGATTGAGGAGGCTCAAAGATAAGCTCTCCATCTTTGGTACCGAATTGGTGATTTGCCCATTGCCATGGGGTGGAAGCATCTGTTCTATACTTTATTGTAAATGAGGCCTGTTTTCCATGTGAGGGGAAATCAAGGGTTCCTGAAAATAGGTATCGAAAGGTCGTATCATCAGGTTTGTCATTGATAGCAACGGGAACAGCTTCTGCTGGGCATTTCTGCAACTCAAGCTCTTCCCATTCGTTGCTATGCACATTGTGCCAGATGGCAACGTTCCAGGGCAGTTCTGGAAGAGAAGTTTTTGATCCCAGCACCACCGAAAAGGTAAGCTGAAAGAAAAAATCGTCAGTATAACTAGAACAACACATATATGATTCAAATAGCTTCAAATGGGCGGATTAAATCGCCTTACTTTGTTATTTCCAGCGTTAGTTTTTGTCCGCTGAAGGAACGTAACTTGGCCTAGAGGAGGCCATGATACCAGGTCCGCAAACAAGCTCATCTGATAATCTCGGATGAATTTAGTTTGTGACGGCCGCTCTGGCAAGGTGGTCCTTGGAACTGGCTCAGTTCCTTTAACTTTGCTGAACCAACGAAAAATCGAAGCCATAACTTACAGTGTTTGCTCCATTTAACGAACGAGAGCGTCAAGATGATGAGATATGAGGGAGTAGTAGTAGTAGTAGTAGTAGTAGCTGTTGTTGTTCTACTTAAATAACCCACGGAAGGGCGGGGATTGAGTTGAGTTGAGGGCGGGCGGGGTAACTAGGCGGGAAGTAAGTTGGAACCTTCCCAACACATGACCCTATCAGGAGAGAAACACTCAGATGGATGGATCGACACTCTCTCTTCCTGGTGGGTTGGACAAGACAGCCCAGAGAAGGTTCATACATGGCTGGTTAATATTTAATATACAGGCTCTCAATTGTCTGGGAAGGGTGGGTTAGTCCTGTTCTCCTGGCGTGTGATCAATTCCCACATCACAATCATTAACTAAACATACACATCGATGCCTGGTAATACTGGATAGTGCGAGGCCTTTCCTACAACCCTTTTAACCCCGGAGCTCTTGTCCCATGCCTCCGAATGTAACCGTCTTGATGGTGAGGAATTCTTCAATGCCGTATTTACTTCCTTCACGGCCGAATCCACTTTGTTTGACGCCCCCAAATCTAAAAGAACATGGGTCAGTAGGTGAGTGAAGGTTCGGTTTATTGGGAGATAGAGCCAGGATGCTCAACTTACGGTGCAGCAGTATCGCTAATTATTCCGGTGTTTACACCAACCATGCCGACTTCTAATGCTTCGGCAATGCGATACACCCGTTGCACGTCTTTACTATAAAAATACCCAGCAAGCCCAACTTCGGACTGGTTGGCAAGCTCTACGACCTCCTTCTCAGTCTCAAAGGGATAAAGTCCAGCAACCGGACCAAATGTCTCCTCTGAAGCCATAATCATATCCTTGGTCATTCCCGTGATAACAGTTGGGGAAAAGAAATTGGCGCCTAATCCTGGCACTTTTTGTCCACCCATGATGACTTTTCCGCCCTTTGATTCTGCATCACGGACATGTTCATCAACCTTATCAACTGCGCGGGAATGAATGACTGGCCCGTGGGTAACGTTAGCAGTGAAGCCGTGACCAAGCTCAAATCCTTTAACTTTTTCGGCAAACTTTTTTGCAAATTCGTCGTATATACCCTCTTGGATGTAGATCCTATTTGCGCAGACGCATGTTTGGCCTGAGCTTCGGAATTTGGACGCAATAGCTCCATCAACAGCAGCATCAAGGTCTGCTACATCGTCAAACACAATGAAGGGCGCGTTCCCTCCAAGCTCAAAGGAAAGCTTCTTCATAGTGGATGCGGATTGCTTCATTAGAAGCTTGCCCACATTCGTTGAGCCTGTGAAAGAAACCTTACGTATTTCCGGCGCCGTAGTAATTGCCATGCCGAGTTCTTGGGTATTCTTCATGGCAGTGACAATATTAATCACCCCTTTCGGAAATCCAGCTCGAATCGCCAACTCAGCAATAGCATTCGCGGTAAATGGAGTTTCCCCAGGAGATTTTGCGACGACCGTGCATCCAGCAGCTAGTGCCGGGCCAATCTTCCTAGTGATCATAGCGGCAGGGAAGTTCCAGGGAGTTATAAACCCGCAGACCCCTACCGGTTCTTTTATTGTTATTATTCTATTTCCGGGAACACTGGACGGAATGGTATCGCCGTATATCCTTGGTGCTTCTTCGCTGAACCACTCAAAAAAGCTAGCCGCATATTTTACTTCTCCCTTTGCATCTGCTAGAGGCTTGCCGTTTTCCCATGTAATCAGTGTGGCCAGGTCTTCTGAGTTTTCAGTCATTAACTCGTACCATCTTCTAAGCATGCGAGCCCTATCGCGAGCGAGAGTTTTGCGGAAGGATGGGAAGGCAGCAACTGCAGCATCAATGGCTTTCTGTGTATCTGCAGCCGTGAATTCGGGACATGTACCGATAAGCCTTCCCGTCGACGGGTCTGTAGAAGTAGATAAATCATTATGGTTAGCAATATGACATAGTTATTATCCGTGAAAGCAAACTCAAAATTGGAGAGCCGATAGATACCATGAACTTCAAAGGTCTGCCCCGATTCTGCATCTACCCACTCCCCATTAACAAAACATTTGCCAATTAGAAGCGTTTTGTCTTTTAGCTAATAAACGGAGTAAGTATTATACTTCGTGAAAATTAGTAGGGATTCAACACTTACTGCAGGAACTGTGTGCATACTACGACGGTACCAGCGTGGGGAGGGAACACCTGGGCAGCTGTATATAGGGGCGGCAGCATAGGGCCGCGATAACTGATTGAGCGTAAAACGAAAAGATTTCTGCATTGTGAAGACACGCTATATAACGATCAATTAATGAAGACAAGCAGGGTTTGCGGGAGATAGTTGGAATGCTTGTGGAGAACCCGCAAGAGCATTGAAGAGAGGAGTGAGAGAGGAGAACGGTCAGGAGTTGAGATAGATACAATCAATTGACCCCATCAATGGTGTATTATATAGCTATGGGCGGTCTCGCTTCCCCATTATTGAACTGTAGAAGTTAGAGCTTGTCAGGATGTTTAAATGCATGGAATCTCCATCATCACCGCCAAGTCGGCGCCCGCAAAACCTAACCATGGAGCCAAAAAGCCCGACTGGCCGCCACTCACCGAACTCTCTCTCGATGGAAGAAATTCTAGATCGCAGTATAGTAATACAGGGTTGATTATTATGTTATCTCCATCTCTGGATGTCGGGTTTTTATATGTTGGTTCAGGTTCCATTTCCTAGAAAACCCCTTCAACCGACGGGAACAGCCTTCCACAGGACAAGAATATGCATATCCTTTCGGTTTGTCGATCTCCGTTTCCTTGGGTGTATGCTGGGCATTTACACTCTTTCCCAATCTACCATCCTGGAAATCTTCTGCTTCGATGTATTTCCAGCAGGGAATGCCATCCTCGGTCTCAGCTAGCTGCACTGATCCCTCATTCAGCGTTCTGTAACTCGCATCCTGTCCAAACAGATCTGCACAACGCCGAGCAGCTCGCATAACCGCCGCATCTGGCAATCCAGCCATAGTAGCTAGGCCAATCACGTCACTCCAGTCGCGCGGTCCTAATGCCTCCTGTCGTGTTTGCTGTCCTCGAGTTTGTATGGGAAACGCACGTGAGGGTTTCTTAATGCCTTTTTCATCCCCACTAGAAGACGGCTTCGAGTTGTCTCGAAGGTTTGCTTTTCCCTTGTTTAATCTTTGCAGTCCTTTGCCAGAGCCATCCTCTTCATTATAATAATAATCATCATCATCATCATCATCATCATCATCGTCTGTAAATCCTGTCTCAGCACTGGGAGGGCGATTTCCTCGTTTCCGCTTAGCCGGGTGGTTGGGGGAGTCATTCGGGATGTCGACCATTTCCACATCTTCATCCTCATCTTCTTCATCTTGATTTTCATTTTCACTTGCAGTCTCACTCCCACCAGGGAGCTTACTTCGCGCACTTGTCTTCATCGTAATATATGCTTTGCGCGCCTCGTGAAGATTCATCAAAAGCTCTTCAAATTTTTGTAGAATATGTCGAGCTTCAGGACGAAGTAGTTTCCTTGCCATTTCATCATCCGCTAGCACAACCGGTCGAAGATCAACAATATCTTTCTCCACCTCTGTAAATTCGCTTTCATCCCCATCTGTGCTACTACGCGGGCGCGATAAAGACCTATTTTCTCTCTTGATATGAAGGGAATCACCACCTCGCTGCCATGGCCTTTCATTGAATCTCTCTTTGGAAACTTTCAGCATTCGAGCGATGATTAATTCTTCCAGGTCAGCACTTGGACGCCCATCGGGCGCCATTCTGAAAGTCGCAATATCATCTGTATGTCTGATCGCATGTTCATCCAACAATGGAGTCTCATTCACTGGCATGGGCCATGCAGTCCAGAATTTCGATGGAGCAAAAGGAACCGGTAGTATCTGATCTTGACTACTACCAGTAGTGGTGGTCATGTTCAACGTAGAGGCTATGGATTTATTCCGTTGTTTAATCATTTTGGCCCGCTTTTTGAGCATAAACGCGTTGTACAAATGAATCGACAGGTCTCGAGCTTGGATGAGCTCTAAAGCAGCGGCTTCTTGCCGTTCGCGTTTTGTCCAGTTTCGCCATGTGGAGCGAGGGCCACGGTATTTGTTTGGCCGTGTTGGCTCCTCTATTATCTCATTGTCCGATGAAGATATTTGTTGGTATTCGTCATCTTCGAAGTCTGAGTCTTCGGCCTTGATACTGACTCCATCTACTGAGAGAAAATCGGCTGAATCTAAGCTGTCTTCCTCGAGCTTTTGGGAGATATCTTGTGGGCCATCGTAGCCACCATCATTTGAACCAGCGGGCGAATGGTTTTGATTGAGGTCTTCCCCAGGGTCGGAATATTCCCCATCAGAGGACATCATTCAGTGGTAGTGTAAATAATCGTTGGCTTGTTACTTGCCTTAAGCTCCTTTACAAAAAAAAAAGCACTCCCTGTATGCTGCATGAACCTTAAATTTAACTAACTAGTAACATACCAAAAATTTGCTACAGAACATATCAAAGGGATAACGACGGAGATTAATTCATTCAAAGTCATAGTAATTGGTATACGAGAATAATGAACAGAAAACATTAGAATTTTAGATCTAGGTACGCAGAACATTACATGGGCTATTTTCAAATTTCATCACTTCATCAGTCCCTGTTCGATTTTACGCCGTTTCATCCTGAGCTTTTCAGCTTCAGCCTCCTTCTTCTTGTTCGAGTACAACATTTTATCCAGCAGCTTACGTTTCTTCCTACTTAGCATCATCTTCTGTCGCTCGAGTTCTTCTTCTTCCTTCTTCTTCTTCGCCAAATGCTTCTTCGATAAAGCGCCTTGTTTCTTCTTTGACTTCTCTCCAGTTTCATCGGATGCCGAGAATGGGAGTCCAACTGCTTCAGCTTCAAGTTCCCTCTGGTGCTGTCTTTGCGCGGCTTCGTCGTCGTCATCTGCCTCGTCTTCGGAGGCGATTTCTGCTTCATTTTCAAAGCCATCAAACTCGGGATTTTCTCCTTCCACTTCACTGTCCTCCTCATCATCGTCATCTGAGTTGTCAACAGACATAGCACCATCCACTGACTCTTCATCTGACTGGGCATCTACGTCCATCTTGCCAGCTTTTCCGTTCACGCGTCCGTTCTCCTCCTGCTGACTTTCTTCTTCTTCCTCAACTTCTTCTTCGCTACCTTCTTCTTCTTCTGCTTCCGCAGCCCTGTCTGCTTCACCTTCTTCTTCCTGCTCTGCCAGGCTCAACCGAGGATCATATTCCCCTGTGGATGGTTTGACCCACGGGCTTAAATGTGGGGGTAATGTGGCACCGGGTGCATAAAGATCTGGCCTCAAAAGCTTGCCTTCATTTATGCAATCCCATACCCACTGAGGCTGGACATATATCCGGCCAGGCACTTTTTGTCCAGGGCGTACTCTGGGGGCTGACTCGGAGGTTTCTTGCGGATTTTGTGGAAGAGGTGGCAGGGCAGATTCTGGAAGGTGAGGTCGATCGACTACTTGGTGTGTTATTCGAGGGTCCAATTCATCGTGTGTAAATGCACCATCCCCAGATACAGCATCCCAACCTATGCGTTTGCACCCAAAAGCACGCAACAAGAACTCAAGAGGACCTCGAGGAGCTTCTCGAGAAATGAAAAAGGTATGTTGAGCAAATAAAGAGGCGGCTTCGTTCCCGCTCATCTGTGGCTGCGGTAGCGTATCTGAATCGGCCGTAACGGGCTCAAACGTATCGATTGCCTCATCCGTCTCTTCTTGAGTATTTGCATCATCGGCTGGAGAATCGTCGTCGATTTTAACCTTCTTTAGTATAGTGTTGACTTTATCTTGTACTTCACGGGAAGCAGATATAGACTCATTCGTTTTTGAGACCTGGTTGGCTGGTTGTGTAGAATTGCTAAGCTTGCGACCCTCCAATGTAAAAGCAGCCAACTCGGCGCCACGGTCGTCGCTTCTAGTATCGAACTTAGGAGGATACACGAGCCCGAGGGATGTGTAAAGACGGAAGTTGACGAAACCCAATAATGTGGTGTAGAACTCCACGAATGTTCCCATAATCCTAAAGTCTATATCGCCTGTAACCTGCTGGACAAACCGATAAGGGACGAGCCATAAAATATCTTGACCTTGAATTGTAGCCTCGTAGTAAATTCCCTTTATCGAAAGGAAAGACTTGCGGAGCGAGTTTGTCGCGATCAGGTAGTGCTGGAATTCATGGCAGAGGCGCTGGCAAAGAGCGATGGTCTTCTCGGGGACAGTGGTGGTAGATGGTAAATTGGCGAAGAGGAAAAGCAGCGACAAGGCATCATCTAGATCCCTTAGAGCATCGATAAATGTCGGGTAGCGTTCCTTGATAAGATGATCAAGGGACAATCGCGTGCCATAATTCTTTTCTAAACGGGCAGCATCGCCGACTTCGCCTCGACCAAGAGACCTGGCAATCTTCTTCGAAAGCGCTTTCTGTTCTCTGAACCGTTTAAGGAGTGGTTCATGGAGCAAGAACTGAATGTCTCTTGTGTAGTAAAACGTAGTGCTCGCGGTCGCGGATCTAGAGGCTTTCTTCTTATCTCGAGGCTCGCGAGGATATATTCCTATAGTTTTAATGCGCCGTCAATTCGTGATTCCTTTTGAAACATGACATCTGGAACCCAAACAAACCTTTAAATATACATAGTCGTCTGAAATCAGGAAGCGAAATCTGCAACTTTCGAACAGCTTGCGTCCTGGTGATGAAATTTTTCGCCTGGCCAGTCGTTCCTATAATGCAAAGAAAACCCGTTAACTAAGAAAAGTAAAATAAACAGGGTGACAGAAACATTGATTAAAACAATACCTCTCTTTTTAATTTTCCCCATCGTGTAATGATATAATATGCAATTGGAGTGAGGAAGTGTGTAACTAAATGGATCAAGTGAAGGCTCAATCTGCGCCTGAAGCTTAAGAAAAAAAAAAAAAAGCTCTGGCTTGGCGACGCCGAGCCTTTTTCTTCTTCCAACCCCAAGTTTATTTATTGTCAAGCTTCATACTTCAAGGTGTCTTTGTGGAGTAGGTACTATGCCATTCCGAACCGGGAGATACAACCATAGCGATGCCGGTCGATAGAAGAAAACTCGGGGTGCTCGGAGGAGCGGTTGCGCTTCGAATTGCGCTGAGTTTGCTCTTCCCCAATCTCCCAGACTTGCTCACTGGGAGGGTCGAAGTATCAACTCCCGTCAGCAGTTTCAAAAGATGTGAGGACTCCAAGGACTCGTTTTATTCAAATACACGAGCTAACATCGACTTTTTATTTTAGTGCAGGAAGGCCTGTTCTTGTACACACGAAATGTTTCCCCATACGACGGCGGCGTGTTCCACCAGGTGCGCTCCCTTTCCACTCTCTATATATCACAGTTTTACTCCAATGCTCACTCACTTTGTAACAATTCGTAGGCCCCGATACTATTGCCGTTATTCTCGCTCATTCCTCAATCCCACGCACATACTATGCTGACTGTGCTGGTGTACACCCTGCTCGATCTTCTGAATGCGAATGCCTTAATCCATATCTCGAGCTCGGAGGAGTCCGTCAAGTCAAGACTATTCACTTCTACCCGGAGGAAAATTAGATGGAACAGTACATCGATTGTGATTGGGTATGTTAGGGTGTATTTTCTTACTCTAGGGGTCATCATTTTAACTTGATTGGAAACTCTCTCAGATATCTGTTCAACCCCTTCACAATTGCAACCTGCCTGGGGCGCCCTACCACTGCATTCACCAACACCGCAATAATAAGCGCAATCTCCAGTGCAATAACTGGGAAAAGTATTAATTCCATGCTGGCATTGGGATTTGCGTCATATCTCTCGGTGTATCCAGCTCTCTTGCTGCCGCCTCTTCTTATACTTTGCTACGATAGGAGTGTACGGTCAAGCAAGAACAGCATTGGATGCCTACCGTACTCGATAATACACTCCTTAATTCTTGTGGCATCGGTGGCTGGCTTGTTTGCCATCTCCTATCTACTAACAGGAAATTCGTGGGAATTCATTTCTGCCACTTATGGAGCGCATATTCTTGTGCCAGACTTAACCCCGAATGCTGGTTTATGGTGGTACTTTTTGATTGAGATCTTTGATCCTTTCCGTGAATTCTTCCTAGGTGTCTTTTGGCTGCATCTTGCCAGCTATGTAGGAGGATTAACCATACGGCTACGACGACAGCCCCTCTTCGTCATCACTAGTCTTCTGGGGATTTTCGCCATTTTTAAACCATACCCAAGCATCTCCGATGTCTCGATATATCTATCGTTCCTGTCCCTGTATCGACACATCTTCCCTTGTATGTACAAATATCTCCATCTACTCCAAAAGAAAAAATTTTCATTGCGGCGACTAATTCATATATAGTGATGCGTTATGCATTTATTGCGATTTCAGCCTTATTGTATGCAAGTGTCCTCGGTCCAATATTTTATCATCTCTGGATATATGCAGGTTCCGGAAACGCCAACTTCTTCTATGCCATCACATTGGTCTGGAGCCTTGGTTTGTCAATACTTGTTGCCGATTCCCTGTTCGCTGTACTCAGAGACGAATGGGAGGAGGAACGCCCAGAAGTCAGGGGCAAGGACGCAAGACAGATCTAAGGCCTTCTTCCCGCATACTCGAGAGTTGCTTTTTTTTACCGACCAATTCAATTTTGCGTGTCCTCCTGCTTTGCGTTCCTATCCATGAACGATATAGACATTATCATATAATCGTACTCTTTGGTCTTTCCATTTCGCAATTTCGTACGCCTAGGTGAAAATTCATCCTCCGTGAAACCTCTACGCTCATAAAACTCAATGGCACCTTTGTTCGATTTGAACACCGTAAGCATGCCTTTGTCGAGAGCGATGTTGTACCCGATATCATTAAATACGCGAACCAATTGTTTCCCCATGCCCTTGCCCTGTACATCGGGCGCAAGGTGGATTTCATAGCAGTATAAGACTGGAATGCCGTCCTCGTGGGTGACCATGAATGATAGAAATCCCCCAATAGTTAGTTGGGTTCCATCCTTCTCAAAAGTGCGTACGAGCGCATCCTTATTCTCAGGGACGAGCACAATATACTTCATGTCTTTCAGTTTCATTTCCTTCTTTTTCTTTTTCGGGGACCAGCCCGAACTCGAGTTCTTGTAATCCTCCGAACTTGTCAACCGGATCAACTCAAAACATTCTTGAAGGCTCACATCCGGTATCGAGGCCGCAGTATAGAATTCCATAGTATAGCGGCTAGAGGAAGATATTCCCTCTTCTGTATCGCTACTGGGGACGCCATTGTCTACATCGGGCGGAAGTCTGAGATCTAGAGCATAACGAGGAACAAAGCGCTCTATAAACTCCTGGAATGGGAGGGCATTGACGGTTTTCACTAAACGCATGTAGGGAATAAAGTGATCAGCGGCCATTTCAATAAATCGAAGCGTTGGAGCTAGTGTTACCCGAACGCAACTCTCTCGAGGTCTGCTTTGGGGAGTCGTCATTCTCGATTGTGAGCCTCTTTCGCTTCTTAGTATACGACATGGCTGCGAGCAAGGATTAACACAGCCCACCCAGCTTGGAGGCCTGATCAACATGCTTGGTTGCTTCTTTGTCTTTTAGTGATGTAGCTGTGGAGTTAGTTAGAGACTCCCTATCAGTGCTGGCAAGTTAGCAGACAGCTAGCCTATCGATAAGGAGCAGCCGGCTTGGCAGAATCCCCCAATTTAACTAAGAGCTTCTTTGAAATCAAACAAGAACTTGTCTATATCCAGCATCAAGCTCATACCTGAAGGGTTGCTATGACTGATCAACAGTTTCCATGAGACCAAGCGCTTCCTTTCTAGCGGCCGCTGTTCGACCAGCATCTAAATTACGGAAACCAACTATCAATTTAGATCAGGTGAAGCCTATTATTCCAGTACAAGGTCTAGTGGCGAATGATGATTTGCTAACAACGGTTGCAGTTTATTCAACGCCAGCGTGTCTTAGCCTTATGGCGAGAAATATTACGGTCGACAAAAAGTGTGCTCTTCTTAAGTCCGGCTTCGTTGTTAATTTCTTCAGAATTTGTATGAACCATTTTCATCCATTAGGAATTTCCAATGCATCTACCAAATCGGAGCTGCGATCGTACGCACGGCATGAATTCGAGCGTCAAAGGGATATTACAGACATAGTGCGTTTCATTCGAACTTTTTTGATGTCTTCTCTAGCTAACACTAGAATAGGGCCACATTAGATATCTGATCTCGGTAAGTCTGCTGCTCCAGTGTCCAGGACCGCTTCGCATGAGTCCGCCAGAACTAACCAGGCTATTGCAGACCGGAAAAGCGGAATTCGACACTATGAGGCGATATATAGATGAACAAGCTATGTAGTCAAGACCTGGAAAATACTCGCCAACGTGCCCGCCGCATATGTAACATGTAAAATAGCAGAATTGGGATAATATATGATTGGGGTGTGTGGTATATAAAACAATATATACATCTATCAACATGATAGCGTTGAGAGAATATGAATTTTTAATGCCAGAGAGAACGCCAACGCCTATCCCAGTGCATATTATACATAGCCATTTTTCACAGTATTTCAAAAAGAACCTTCATGCCCGGACGAATATCTATTTCGATCCCCATCCTAGATTTTTAACTGCATCAAGGACCCCAGACGCTTTATTGGAATCGTTGTTGTCATCCTTACTTTCCGGGGCGGTATTTTCGGTTTTCGAACCGGTTAACGAAGGCTCTTTCAGAGAGATATTGGACCCGGAATCCTTCGCGGCCCTCTCGATGGTTGCGTGTCTTTGCTTCCAGTCTCTGTCTTCCTGATCGCGGATCTCCAATTCCTTCAGCCATGCATCTCGTTTGGCTTGGGCCTTCTTCTCATCCATGGCTTTCTCCAGTTCTTTCCGTTGGGCCCGCTCCGCTTTGTAGTACATGCCACCTCCACATACTGCTAGGAGGGTGAAGGCTTGTGCATATATACGGGCGCGAAACATTCGGTTAACCTGGACGGAATCACCAAGCTTCATCGATCGGTATGCGCGCCATAATGCATAACAAGTAGCCGCAATTCCTGCTCATACGAAATGTATGATTTGTTAGCGGGTTGTACTTCATAAAAACGGTTGTTTGAAGTTGACAAAATGTAACGGCACTGGGGCTCTTTGTTTTAGGATGATGAGGAGGGAAGGGAATGTCACCTATAGGAACTAGAGGCTCCTCCTTCATCCGTCTCCCAAGTTTCTTCCAGCCATTTTCCTGGAAAAATTCGCTATGCTGGTTAATATGGAACTAGAGGTTCGGAGAAATACGAGACTTACGGGTTCGAATCGAACGAAGACGGTATAGATCTATCATCAGCCATCGTGCCCAAGAGAACCGCTTCCTCGGCGTGACAATTTAGATATTCTGAGCTCGGTCTGGCTTAATTAAACCCGCAGTTTGTAGATACCAAACCAGAAGGCGGAAACCATCCTTGGCACGGCAGAATGGCTTCCGGATTATTATAAGACCGAGTGATCCCCGAATTCCCACGTGATAAGTGGATTCAGGAACGGACTAGCCGGAAGCGTTAGAGCTTGTATTTTTCCTTGAAAATTGCCCGGTCCATTCCTTATTACCACATATTAAATTCCCGGAACTACGTAAGTTTGATACAACCCAGCTCCTAGAATACCACTAGCGTCGGCCCAAAGCTCTTATCGTCTCGATTCGGCCACAAGCTAGGGCTAGACCCGAGGGTTCCAAAACCAGCCAAAAAAAAAAAAACATCCAAATTGAGTCATTTGACTGCGGGGACTTTGAAGCCGTAAAAGACAAATCTGATCACCGGAGATATTTATCATACTCATTATATCTTCGTTCTCGCTGTTTTAATTGCTTAGCATTTTCCAAATTATCATCCTAAACTATCTTGTATCTGTGTCTGCATCATGGCAGATACCCAGGCCAACGGCACAGTTACACCACCTCTTCAAGTCAACAGCCTCTCTCTGACCGAATATACTGCAAATCCATCCCCACCTTCCGAGAAGCTTTGCAATCATGCCGATTGGGATATACCGGAGAGCTTCCTGCTCCCAAATGGATATCCAGATGTATGGTTTCTCGCCGACAGCACCGTAGCTACCAGTCGACTAATACCTTCTAATGCAGTATCTCCGTCTCATCTTAACTTCCAGAGTTTACGAGGTTATACAAGAAACACCTCTTACCCATGCTGTAAATCTTAGCAACAGGTTAGAATGCAAGGTGCTCCTGAAAAGGGAAGATCTTCTCCCTGTCTTCAGCTTTAAGCTCCGGGGAGCTTATAACAAGATGGCTCACCTCAAAGGAGAGAAGAGATGGAAAGGGGTTATTGCCTGTTCGGCCGGTAAGACAATTTTTGTTCGATCTTTGTTTCTTGGTTTCTTGTTGATATGCCATTCCTAACATATGCCATTCCTAACATATTTGCCGCACAGGAAACCATGCGCAAGGTGTCGCGTATTCTGCCCGCCATCTTAAAATTCCCGCCACTATTGTCATGCCCTCGTGTACTCCAGCGATAAAGCACAAAAATGTGTCTAGACTCGGTGGAACAGTGGTACTACATGGTCAAGATTTCGATGCTGCAAAGGAGGAAGCCCATCGACTTGCAAAGCTACATGACCTGACAAACATCCCTCCGTTTGATGATCCATATGTCATCGCGGGCCAAGGCACCTGCGGTTTAGAGCTGCTAAGGCAAGCTAATTTAGAAAGCTTGGAGGCGGTATTTTGCTGCGTGGGTGGTGGTGGCTTGATTGCAGGCATTGGTGTGTATATCAAGCGCATTGCTCCGCACGTAAAAGTGATCGGCGTCGAAGCCCATGATGCAAACGCAATGGCTCAATCCTTAAAGAAGCATAAACGAGTTACCCTACAAGAAGTGGGACTGTTTGCAGACGGCGCAGCAGTCCGGGTAGTCGGCAAGGAAACATTCCGACTTTGTCAGGAGGTAGTGGATGAAATTATTGAAGTGTCAACTGACGAGACGTGCGCAGCAATTAAAGACGTGTTTGAAGATACTCGGTCGGTAGTTGAGCCGGCAGGAGCGCTCGCACTCGCAGGCTTGAAGAAATATGTTGCAAAGTACCCTTCGGCGAACCCCAACCGAGAATTGATTGCCGTGGCTTCTGGCGCAAATATGAATTTTGACAGGCTACGATTCGTAGCAGAACGTGCTGCTCTAGGTGAAAAGAAAGAAGCTCTTCTTCGTGTTTCCATCCCAGAGAAACCCGGTTCATTCTCAAAACTCGTGGAAGTCGTTATGCCCCATAACGTCACCGAATTCAATTACCGTTATTCCACACCTGCCTCAGCAAATGTTTTTATGGGAATATCTCTTTCTGTCTCCTCGGATGCTTATGACCTAGACAGCCTCAACACTCAACTTCAACAAGGTGGGATGGTGGCATCTGATTTGAGTGACGACGAACTTGCCAAGACACACATCCGATATCTTGCTGGTGGTCGCAGTGACGTCCCTGACGAACGGCTTTTCATGTTCGAGTTCCCCGAACGCCCTGGCGCTTTAGCAAAGTTCTTAGCAACCCTGCGGCCGAACCAGAATATTACTTTGTTCCACTATCGAAATTACGGCGGCGATGTGGCAAAAGTTCTAGCGGGGATACAATGTCCGCCAGGTGAGAGAGAGTCTCTTGAGTCATTCATCAAAGATCTGGGCTATCCTGTCTCCGAATGCACTGACTCACTGGTATACCACACCTTCTTGAGGAAATGAGTGAAGACGAAGAATTCACGACGCTTGCAGAGTTTAAACAACTCACCGTTCACCATCGGATTGGCTTGCTTAACCAATTAACTATGTGATTAATTTGCATTAATTAAGGCGTTGGATTTGACATTGAAAGATTTTTGAACTTGGTGCATGGCTGGAGATCTAGTTGTCATAAGTACTACCGGGGCTAGTTTTATACAATCTACGTTTCTTCTTCACCTTTCTACCCCCTTTAATTTTGTTCACCCTTCTTCTTCACTTCTTCAGCGATCACAATCTTAAATATAAATATATCGATTTTCGCTGCATAAACTATCTAGGTGCCTACTCGCTCGTTCCTCCGTTCAAAGTTCAGTCCTCAGTTCTGAATATTTTCCTACTGGCAAACATCCACACCCCGCAATATCATACACCATACAAATGCTAGTGCTCTGATCGAGATTTCCGTCAGAGAACCCCACGAGAACTTTCCTTTCCTTTCTCGGTTCTCGCCGTTTAACTAACGGAAGATAGAATCCTCGCTTCAGAGGCTTACCACCGAGTGGGATATAAAAACACCTTTATTTTCTTTATCACTTTCCCTTCTTTCTTTCTTTTTTTCTTTCTCTTCAGCTTAGTATTCTTGCATCTTACTACAGTCAAGGATATTCATTTATCTCTTCCTTTCGAGTTCTCACACCAATATCTCCTCTCTACAAAAATAATTTCTCAAAACATACCGTCAAAAATGGTCAGATTATCTCTATTATCGAGCATGGGCCTTTTCCTGCCCATGACTACTGCTGGGCTTCTCGGATACGGAGTGTGCCAGAAGGGCTGTTCTGGGGTGGTGATGGCCTGTTATGCCGCCGCAGGTTTCACTTGGGGCGCGACGTTAGGAGCATCAGCTCCAGCCACTATCATCGCCTGTAATGTCAGTTTCGGGGCATGCCAGGCAGCATGCGCAGCAGTTCTATTGTCACCGACGCCGTAAGAATTGTCTTCCCTCAGAGGTGAGAAAGCCATGCTGCTAGAAACCAAAAGCTCGTTGTTTAACGTAGGCTGCATATATATAGCATAACCGAATTCACCGAACCGACGGCAGAGGTTAAAAGTTAAGCTGATCGCTTTCGCTTCACTGCCTGAATCTTTTCCATTTCTTTGGTACTCGATTGATATGCATGGTGTGGTCTTTAAGTTTTGATACTGATGGTGGGACAAGGAATTTGCATTTGACGCTTTTGTGCTGCGGAACATGCCATCAATGTTATTTTTAGTTTAATATTAAACATTTCTTGTCCTGCATTAAATGTTAACCCTCAACTCAGAAGTTATCGCAGGCTGTAGTTATTATGTTCGATAAAAAATAACATTAAGCGTAAATAAAGATCGGAAGTCGGGTTAATGAATATCCTCAGTGCCAAGACATTCAATTCTTCCAACTGAGGTTTTGGTCATGCACAGCAACCAACGCCGCCAGGATACTACTACGAATTTAAACCGCCCTGCCTTGCCTGTTTCCAATCTCATTGATAGTCTTTCCTTTTATATTCCTGCCCGATATTTTTGAGAAGGGAGGATCGTACTGCTGGAATTAAACGACCACACACCAATAAACATGTTCGGACTTCGAGCTCTTTTCTCGGTGTCCGCGTTACCTTCCTGCCAATTCACATCACACATATCACGAAGGATATGTTCGTCCGTCTTTTCGAGACCACTTTCGAGCTCCAGAGCTTCCATCCTCACGCCCTCCGCGATATCGATATCAGGGAAAGTCCCTTGTTGGATAGGAAATCACTCGCGCTCAAACAATGTTTCTATGGTTGGGATCGGAAGTCAGGCATTGGGTCAGATTCGGGGAATGAAGACTAGATCGTCAGTGAAACGGCTATGCGATGGATGCAAGGTGCGTTGATCCGACGAGCTGAATAATTCAGATATATATTTGAACTCGTCTATCCGCGAGAAACCCCCCAAAGGACGCTCTACTTTTGGGCATGATTTTGAAAGCTATGGGAAATAAAAATGCTTTTCTATGGGGCTTCATTGCTAATTGGTTCTTGGGTCTTTTTAGCCGGTACGACGAAAGAATCGCGTTTACATTATTTGGTATGTCCCGTCCGCATGCTATGGTGCACCCTAAAACCATTGCTTATTTCTCCCCATAGCTCGAAAAACCCGAAACACAAGCAGAGACAAGGAAAATAAGACATGTCAAGACCCTCTTGCTTGGTGAACCGACATAATCATGGCCGCAATGATTATTTTTTAGTCTTGATGTAGAGTGATACCTTATTCGCTTGCATTTTCCATTTTCGTGTTTAACTACTTGCATATGTAATATATTGTCATTTGGATAATTAACTAGTTAGCATTGAGCTTCAATCCAAACCATCCTTCATTCTTACTTTACTTCGGGTTCGAGCTAGCTCTTACTCTCATGGGATGTTTTGGGGAGTTTTTTCTTTAGGTCCATGTGGTACTATCTGTATTAGCAACTTTTTTAAGTATACTCACTAAATAATGAACTAAACCTCCTACCTAGCCATCCATCCAGCCAGCCACCTAGTAGGGAGGTTAGTAGGGAGGCTAGTAGGGGGGATATTAGGAGTATGAGAATCTGTCTTCTAGGTGGTCTTCTAGGGGGTTCAGTTTCCCTGCCCATGCTAATAATTGAGAGCCTAAAGATGATCTAAATAAAATATGCTAACTAACTCGTTAACTAGTTAGCCATTTGTCAGTTGCAGGCAATTAAAAATCAATTGCAAACAACCAGTTGCAACTTAAAGGTGACGCAGGAAGATATGTGACTCACAGCAAAGGAACTTAAATAACCTATATTTATTGACACCACCCGCCCAACTGGAGATGGAAATAACTCGTCAGATAGTTACTTTATTAACATTACTTTTGACTACGATTTACCAAATTATTGGTAGAAATAAAAGGCTCTATTATTTGTTTCGAGGCTGCAGCTGCCTTTGAAATGGCAGCTCTTAACTTCGACATGGGAGACATTGGTGGGGGTAAGCTCGTCTATTCTCCATAATTAATAATGGGGCTTGGGACTGACCACATAGATGAACTCGAAAGGAACCCCACCATTCTCTGTGAAGGAAACCCTCTACATCCTGGAGGATTTTCTGCAACCGAATTCAACTCTATCACTGGAAGGGGCCATTGATTCAATGGTTCCATTTCTACCGAATTCTAATCAGCGAGCAGATAGATATGGATTTGCTCTCTTGTGCTTGGAATTTGCTGAGCAGATTCCTTATACCCATATATATAGCCCACCAGAAGTTAGCTCGACTTTTAGAGTATCTTGGAAGGTACCTAAAAGTTTATGATAATATTCGGGTGAGTATTATTCTTAATATTACTAATTAAAGTATTTCTTTTTGCTTTCTCCCGTTATATTATATGACTTTGACAGTACTTTACTTTCTAATATATAGGAATCAGAGGGTACTTGTAACCGCTATCAAGAGCTCGGGGAAGCTATCAGGGATAGGTTTAGTTGTAAGTAATTAGTTTTTTGAACCATCTTAAGGATATTGTTAATGCAATCAATTATACAGGGCCTGACAAAGATAACCCAAGCGAATATGTAAACTATCAAGCCTTTGTGGCTAACATTGAGGCATGTCACATTTTTCGATCCGACCCAACATATGCCATTTGGACAATGCGTGATGCATTCGAGGAAACCCACAAAGCAGGAATTATTCGTGATGCATATATTCTCGGTGCTGCGCAGCATATCCTTTGGAGTGGCCAGTATGTATTCCAGCAACTTCTGTTCCCTGGAGATATCTCAGATAGTGATAGACGGAAGTGGAGCCCTGGCCCTCTCTACCGGGGCGATGGCGTCGAGCCACTCCTCACCCTTCATAGGTGGCATTTCTGGGCAAATAGCTTCAAAGCTGTTGCCATGGAAAAGAATAGTAGCGATGAGTGTAAAGCCGTGGCTAAAAAAGCAGCGTCTTTGATGAATTTTATAGAGAGGGACATGACTTTTGACAACTTAACTAACGAACCCCGGAAGGGTCGGTTTTATAGGCTATTCCAGTGGCTGCGATAGTTAGTCGATATTAATATGTATTTTCCATTGTCTTTAGATCTACACTTTTTGCTTGCGGTATTATGGGTTTATTGCTTGAAATAACTGGGTATCCCAACTGTTCAACATAACGATTCCCCTCCTGTTAAAATTATTAAGATCCTGCTTGGCTTCTGTTACTTAGTCACTACCATATTTAATCCATGCCTGAACTGAATTACCCCTGGAGGCGTGCTGTTAATCACGCTGACTCGGCGAGACAAACTGAGGCATGGGTGAGAATCTTGGAAGTGAGGCAAAGCCAAAAAAAACAAAATACGAGATGCAGGGGTGCCTAGGACGGAAAATTAATTGGCAATGACCTTTCCGTCCAGCTTAGGAGCTACTTCCGAACCCGCCATTGCCAGGTCACCCTTGGTGTTTGGCGCCCCCAGCTACTAGCAGGACAGTTCCTACAACTACTTGTAGAGATGAGGGATCTTACTCTTTGTCCTCCGAACTACTCCATATCTGGGATGATGGCAGGGGTTTGGGAAGGGATTAGGGAGAAAGGAGAAGGGCCCAGGGAGTTGAACAGTGTTACATTGGATTTTGGATAATCAATCCAATAAGTACCTAGGTACCTAGGTAGTTGGAGGTTGCTCATCCCCTATCTCAGGCCAAAGCATTCCCAGATTCTCGGTCTATCATTATTATCCTCACTCAAACCATTTCATTTCAGTAGGCAACATCTTCTAGCCAACGATGTCTTTATCAGACCTCAAAATCAACTCACTAGATATTATCTTGTTCTTTAGAGGCGATCCCCCTACGCGAGATAAATTCCACTAGGGACTCTATCTCCATCGCCATAAAGAAACTGGGGGTACGAAATATCACATCCGGAAGCTAATGCAGGGGGGCTGGATATCCGATCACGGCAATACCGCGGGAGTTTCTAAATCTTTCCTCCTCTTGGGACTTTTCAGAATTGCTGATGTCCCTGCGGGATTGGAGGGACATGTTGATCAGTGTATCCGGTCATATGATAACCGATTGAACACTCCTGGCATCCGATGCCCTTATAAGGCACCAAACTAGCCCTAGCATAGGGGGCTAACTTAGGTAGGGAATGAGGAGTTAGGAAAAAGCATGGCCTTAGTCTTAAGCCTAGCCTTACGCCTAGGCCTTAGTTTGAAGGCCAAAGACTTTTGGGACAAACCTCCATATATACACGCCAAGTGGTTTGTGGGATAGCTATCGACAACCTGCCCTTCATGTTATCGATCCCTTAGGGGTAACTATTCGAGGTTCTAGCTTCTCAGGATGGATCCATGGATGGATTCTTCCCGTTCCTCACGTAATCAACAAGCGCTTCGATGTGGGTCCAGCCGCTAACAACTGACTAGTTAACGTAATCCACCCCCCAACCGCTCGCACCCCCAACCCGCTCGCTTTT